>ML343956.1:0-10969 GCA_005239505.1 Nicotiana paniculata | reverse complement strand
CAGAATGGTAGCCTTATGCAAGATGCGAATGCAGATGGAGGTAGCGTTTAACCTCGGAAGGCAGAATAGTAGCCTTATACAATATGCGAATGCAGATGGAGGTAGCGTTTAACCTCGGAAGGCAGAATGATAGCCTTATGCAAGATAGGAATGCAGATGGAGGTGGCGTTTAACCTCGGAAGGTAGAATGGTAGCCTTATGCCAGATGCGAATGAAGATGGAGGTAGCGTTTAACCTCGGAAGACAGAATGGTAGCCTTATGCAAGATTAAGGAAGGACAACAGAAATTCTTAGCTGGTGTTAAATTGCGGTAGAGCATTGTGATAATGAAGCATCGTTTATGCTGATAATAAATGTTGGCATGACAAGTTTGAGGGACTATGTCTTTTCTTTGAGCGAATAATATGTTTTGGGGTTTTTGCTATTTTGGGCCTGCATGCAAAGAAAGATCGTGAGTTTTGTAAAGGGGAAAGGTTAATTCGCATTCCTGCTGGCTCTGCTTGGCTCGTTTGCTTGATCACGATGATACTTTCTGTATCATTGGGGTAGCGTTCGCTAAAAAATCTGCTTCAGAAAAATAAATATGCATGATTTTGTAAGATATAATATATAATCTAAAATAGTTTTAGATGAACCGACGACATGACACGGCTTGAGCCATTGCAACCTCTCCTGATGCCCCAGTTTGCTGGGTGGATGCCTCTAAATGCTTCTCGCGTGGCGATTGCTACTCTCTTCGGAATTTTGAGGTCCCTCCTCAAAATTCTGCCCCAGTTTCCAATTGCAGGGGAAAAATAGATTTTTATTGAATTGTGACCGAACCCATAGGGCTGCCTACGTATCCCCTCTTAAACGGTAATCAGGTCAGGCATAGTTCAATTTACATCATTGAGAAAGCATAAAGATTACACATAGTAGCACTTGACTGCATCTGAATTGATCGGTTTCAGCCAAACTTCTCTGTCCATTTCTGCAAGTATGAGTGATCCTCTTGTCAGCACTCTATAAACCATGTACGAACCTTGCCAATTGGGAGAGAACTTCACATTGGCTTCATCTTGATGTGGAAAGATTTTCTTTAACACCAGTTTCCCTGGTGCGAATCGTCTCGGCTTGACTTTCTTATTGAAGGCCCTGGCCATTCTGTTCTGATATAGTTGACCATGAAATACTGCATTCATTCTCTTCCCCTATATGAGGGATAATTGCTCATAACGGCTTCTTACCCACTCTGCTTCGCTGAGCTCAGCTTCCTGTATAATTCTTAGAGATGGAACCTCCACTTCGGCAGGAATAACAGACTCTGTACCATAAACTAGCATATAGGGAGTTGCCCCTGTTGATGTGCGTACAGTGGTGCAGTATCCTAATAAAGCGAATGATGATGTTTCATGCCACTGCTTGTGACTTTCTATCATCTTCCTTAGTATCTTCTTGATGTTTTTGTTAGCGGCCTCTACGGCTCCATTCATCTGAGGGCTGTATGCTGTGAAATTTTTGTGTTTGATCTTGAAATTTTCACACATAGCTTTCATCAAGTCACTGTTGAGATTAGAACCATTGTCAGTGATGATTGACTCTAGAACTTCGAACCGACAAACAATGCGGTCGCGGACAAATTCTGCCATGACTTTCTTAGTAACTGCTTTGTGGGAGGCTGCTTCGACCCATTTAGTGAAGTAGTCAATGGCGACCAAAATGAACCTGTGGCCATTGGAAGCGGCAGGCTCGAGTGGTCCAATAACATCCATACCCCAAGCGGTGAACGGCCATGGTGAGCTGGTTGCATTGAGCTCACTCGGAGGCACCTTTATCATATCCCCATGTATCTGGAAGCGGTGGCACTTCCAAACATACTGGATGCAGTCCGTTTCCATAGTCATCCAAAAGTAACCAGCTCGGAGTATTTTATTTACTAAAACAAAACCGTTCATATGTGGTCCACAGGTCCCAGCATGAATTTCTTCCAGTAGTTTTGATGTTTCTTTTGCGTCAACACACTTTAATAAACCCAAATCTGGAGTCCTCCTATACAGGATTCCTCCGTTGTGGAAGAAATTGTTGGACAATCTTCGAAGTGTGCGTTTCTGAGTGGAATTTGCAAGCTCGGGGTATTCTCCTTTTGCCAAGTACTTATCGATGTCATGAAACCAAGGATTTTCGTCTGCTTCTTCTTCGATATGGGCACAGTAAGATGGCTGATTGTGGATCTTTACGAGAATAGGGTCAATGAAATTCTTGTCTGGATGCTGGATCATTGAGGACAAAGTAGCTAATGCGTCGGCGAACTCATTCTGGATTCTGGGGAGGTGCTGGAACTCTATCTTTGTGAATCTCTTTCTTAATTCATGTACGTAGTGCAGATACGTAGTATCTTGGAATTCTTTGTTTCCCATTCTCCCTGTACCTGATGTACCAATAAGTCTGAATCACCGATCACTAACAGTTCTTGGACGTTCATGTCAATGGCATATTGAGCCCCAAGAATGCAAGCTTCATATTCGGCCATATTGTTGGTGCAAGGGAACCTGAGTTTGGCGGATATCGAATAATGTTGACCGGTCTCTGATACTAGGACTATTCCAATCCCGACTCCCTTGAAGTTTTCCACTCCATCGAAGAACATCCTCCAACCATCATAAGATTCTGCAATGTCTTGTCCTATGAATGATACCTCCTCATCAGGAAAATATGTTTTCAGGGGTTCGTATCCTCCGTCTACAGGATTCTCAGCAAGATGGTATGCTAGAGCTTGTCCTTTAACTGCCTTCTGAATCATGTAAACAATGTCGAATTCGCTCAGCAAGATTTGCCACTTGGCTAGCTTGCCAGTGGGCATGGGTTTCTGAAAGATGTACTTTAATGGATCCATCCTTGATATGAGATATGTTGTGTAGGCACAGAAGTAATGCCTCAGCTTTTGGGCGACCCAAGTTAGAGCACAACAGGTACGCTCTAATAGAGAATACCGGGCCTCATATGGAGTGAACTTCTTGCTGAGGTAATAAATAGCTTGTTCCTTCCTTCCTGTTTAATAGTGATGCCCCAGAATGCAGCCGAAAGCTCCATATAACACAGCAAGATAGAGTAACAAAGGTCTGCCTGGCTCGGGCGGTACTAGGGCTGGCAGTGTTGACAAATATTCCTTGATTCTTTCAAAAGCCTTTTGACAATCATTGGTCCACTCGGTCGCAGCGTCCTTCTTCAGCATCTTAAAGATTAGCTCACAGATGACTGTATACTATGCTATAAACCGGCTGATGTAATTAAGCCTCCCCAAGAAACTCATCACATCTTTCTTGTTCCTTAGTGCTGGTAGCTCTTGAATGGATTTCACCTTTGACGAATCTAATTCTATTCCCCGGCGGCTTACAATAAATCCCAGTAACTTCCCAGTAGGAACCCTGAATGCACACTTCACGGGGTTTAGTTTCAGTTTGAACTTTCTGAGCTTTTGTTTCACTGGTGGACACATTGGATTGGTTGAAAGTTTGTGAGCCACAATAGACGTACTTAGACCAATCATTTCATCATACGACCATGCAAATATGTCCTCATACTCTCTTAGAAACTCTGTGTAGTCTTCCTTTTCTGATGGTGACAAATGAATGTTGATGTGAGTCTCCTTGACGTTTTCTGAATCCCCCAGGTTGATAACTTCGGTCTCATCCAGGTTGGACTTAGGTTTGTTCTCAAAGTTCTCAACTTCTTTGACAATCTTGTCAGGTATGTCGTCTTCATCTGAATCAATGCCCGTTTGCTGCATTGTCTCGTTGCATGTCACAGTCATCGGTTCATCAAGACAAATAATAGTAATGATGTATAAATAAAGTAATGAGAGAAAACAATAGCAATAAATATCGGATTCGTAAGAGAAATTTAGAAGATGCTTTGATAGGTTGAATAACTATTTTGAAAATTGAAGATCTTTATTGCAGGAAAAGGAAAATCATTTAGTAAATAAAACAGTAAATAATGCTTGTTTTAGCATTGCTACCCCGAGGCTCATCGGGATTTGGTTTTCTTGATAGACCAGTTCTTGGGATATGTCCCCTTGATTACAGTCTGTATGGAAGGGCCTTCCTCCCCCTCCTCTTCGAGAACAACACAGCAATCTATATCTTCGTCCTCTAGGAACAAACTTCTCATTGCTGCAAGTGCTTCTTCCTCGTCTGAATCATAAATAGTGTCGGCCTGCTTGAAAGTCTGCTAAAGATGAGGTATCGGCTGCTCCAAAGGGTAATAGGGACCGCGCCAAGGTGGAGACCAGTCGTTGAATTCCTGCCAAGTGTACACATACCCTAGACCGAAAGTGGTGCCATGTTCCTTGAACTTTATGGGCTTCGTGATCCCTTGGAGGTTCTTACCGAGCCCTTTGTCTAGCTCATATCCTCTCCAGTTCAGGATGCTCTTAATCTTGTTGTCCCACCACTTTTCATTTTCGATAGCATTGACCCGTTCAATGTGGTGGTAAGTTCCTCCACCTATCTTCCTTTTTCCATCAATCACCGGAATAGTTTGACGACTAAAAATGGGGTTGTTGCCTTCACCATGAATAATCACCTCTTGGTGGTTCCACTCAAATTTTACCGCCTGATGTAGCGTTGATGCTACAGACCCAGCATCATGAATCCAGGGTCGTCCCAACAACAGGTTGTAGGATGCTGGCACATCTATCACCTAGAAATCCACTTCAAACCAAGTCGGTCCCATCTGCAGACATAGACTGATCTCCCCCATGGTGGACCTCTGAGAACCGTCTCCATACCTTATCTCATGTAGCCCTTTACCCAATTTCTTGAGTGTTATCAACGGACAAATTTTAATACTGGAACCTCCATCGATCAAGATTCTTGTGATGAAATGATCTTTGCATTGCACGGTGATATGCAGTGCTTTGTTGTGCCCCAATCCTTCAGGTGGTAGCTCGTCCTCATGAAAAGTAATTTTATGACTCTCCATTACCTGGCCTACCATATTGGCCATTTCTCCATTAGTGATGTTGTTTCGCACATATGCTTCACTCAACACTTTAAACAAAGCATTTCTGTGTGTTTCAGAATGCTGCAGCAGAGAGAGGATGGATATATGTGCCGGTGTCTTGTTCAGTTGGTCGATGATTGAATAATCCTTAGCCTGTAACTTTCTCCAAAGGTCATCGGGACCTGTTTTGATAAGGGGAGGCCGGTTGGAAGCCTGCTTGCTTGACTCGGCCAGATGCTCAAGGGTGTAGACCCTACCAGTTCTCGTCATACCCCGTGCTGCGATAGCTTCGTCAGACCTGACATTGCCTTTCCTTCTCGCCTCGGATGTGTAGTCCCAAAGGATAGAGTTTGAATAGAAGGGTGGCGTGGTTGACATTGCCACCGAAATTAGTGCAGCCATCCTTACTTCAAACGGAATATGTGTTCGGGGTGGAAAGACTGTGATCTCAAATGATGTCGCTGCATTTGTTGGAGATACAAACTCAACTTTAATTGGCACTGGTGAATTTGCAGGTGGCGTTGCTTCAAACTCAAACGGTATAGACATATTCACCTTATCATCCTCAGATGGTTGAATCTGTACTATGATCGGTTTGAGAGTGGCTGCGGGTTTCTTTGGGTCATTGCCTTCTGTGATCAACCCGATTGACCCCTCGAGATCTAATCATCCTCTATTTCAATCATATGAATACCTCTACCCTTATGGTCTGGCAGAGGATTGTCGCGGACGTTTGGAGCGGGGTCTTTTGCCCCAATAATCTTGTTGTCAATGAGAGCCTGTATTTTGTCCTTCAGATAGCGGCATTCTTCGATGGTGTGTCCTTTCATGTCGGAATGCTATGCACAGGATTTGTTTGGGTTAACCCATTGAGAAGGGTTCTCAGGTGTGGCAGCAGGGATTTGTGTGACATAACCAGCAGCTTTGAGCTTCTCATACAGCTGGTCAATGGGCTCGGCTATGGTGGTGTATTGCTTTGGAGGGCGGTGATCAAAATTGAGACAAGGCCTAGGGAAGTTTTGGCGTGCAGGGGTGATTGGTAATAGGATGGCTGGGAATTATAAGTGTGGTAGACAAGAGCGAGTTGTGAATATCTGGGCGAAGCAGGTTGATACGTGGGTAGTGGAGCTTGGTAGAAAGGTGGTGGAGCTTGGAAATTTGGTTAGGGTGCTTGGTAATTCGGGGTTGGATGGTATGTGAGTGGAGGTGTTGGATAGGTTTGGTATTTGGGTGGGGACTTGGCTCTTTGTGCAACCATTGCGGCTCCCACGTCTCTCTTCTAAGACACACCACTGGACTGTAGAGCCTTGTTAATGGCTTGAAAGGCTTCAAAATTTGTAACCATACCGCTTTTAATACCTTCTTCAATCTGCTCACCCAATTTGATGATGTCAGAGAATTTGTGGCCCTCAACCATCATTAACCGTTCATAATACTGCGTGTC
Source organism: Nicotiana paniculata (assembly GCA_005239505.1). Taxonomy (NCBI): domain Eukaryota; kingdom Viridiplantae; phylum Streptophyta; class Magnoliopsida; order Solanales; family Solanaceae; genus Nicotiana; species Nicotiana paniculata. Next base: position 4,542 of record ML343956.1, on the reverse strand, counting down.
TTGAGCCCGGACAAAGAACTTGTTCATTTGTTCTTCCTCTAGAGCAGGTCTAACTTTAGCGGCTTCGGACCTCCAGCGAGTAGCATACTCGCGAAAGGTTTCTGTAGGTTTCTTCTTCAAATTTTGAATGTAGAACACATCTGGTGCGTTCTCTGTGTTGAATCTAAACCTGTCCATAAAATCAAACGCCATGCTTACCCAGTTTGACCATTTCTTGGGATCTTGGATGATGTACCAAGACAGTGCGTCTCCCTTCAAACTCCTCATGAACAACTTCATGCGAATTCTTTTATCCTTTCCTACGCCAACCAATTTGTCACAATAGGTCCTCAGATGGACTCTCGGATCACCAGTACCGTCAAACATTTCAAACTTTGGAGGTTTGTACCCCTCGGGCAGGTCGACATCAGGTTGGATACAAAGGTCTTCATAATTCAACCCTTCAATTCCCTTGGTTCCTTCAACACCCTGGACTCGGCTGGTCAGTTTCCTAAGCTCCTCGGCCAGGTTCTTGATAAGTAAATCCTTTTCGTCAGACTCAGATGCCTGTGGGATAGGCGGAGTGGAGTGGGTCACGGTTTCCACATAGATGGGATTGTTATAGGTGTGGAAATGGTCTTTTGTGGGGTTTTGAGGTTCTGGGATGAGTAGTGGAGTGTTATTTGAGGTGTGGAAAGCATTTCACTGCGTCGGGAGGGTTTGGTTCTTTGGGGGAGTGGTGTGATGGTGAGGTGCGCGATGATTTTGCTGTCTTGGGATATTTTGTGGAGGTGCGGGGTTTTGAGAATTTGGAAGGTTGACGTCGGGGACGTTGAGGGAAAATGACAAATTGGCCAGATTCCGGACTTGATCGAGTTCTTCCTGAAACTTCAGCAATTTCTGTTCAAGTGGTGACATGTTCTCATGCAGGACCTGAATACCTCGGCCATCAGTGGCCTCTACCCTTTCAATCATATTCTCCTTTCTATTGCCGCTGGACTCTTCCATCTTACTTTTTCCTTTGTCTTTGCCCTTGGGAGGACAATGAGGAGGAGTAGGTGGAGGGCCCTTAGATCTGGTGCGATAGGCTGATGATGCCAGAATGCACAAACTAACCTTTGGGGAGGGGAGTAAGAAAAGATAAAAACAAAAAGTAACCTAAGTTGGGAACCTCTTTGTGCCCGAGGTAGGCCTAGCGACAAATTGATTTGGAGAACTTAAAATGCTAAATGCCTCATTTTATTGATAAGAAAAATAGACAAATCCCAAAATGATAGACAAAAAATAAAAGTCACTAATGGTCGTTGGCCTTTATTACATTGACATAAAAATAAAGACACTCCTATCTACTTGGTCCCAGAAGGACCTTCCCCAGACTCGGCATTCTTGATTTCCTTGTACAGTTTTCCCAGCTCGCGAAGTCCCAGCAACAGGTAGGTTCTGGCTAGGTATCCCCCTACAGCTCCCTCAGCTTTTTGACAATCTTCAACTCTTTTGATGAACTTTTCTTCCAGCTCGACTATACCTCATTCCAAGTACCCCAGCCTCTTGTTGGCGTTGATAGCCATGTCTTTCCATTCCTCGATCAGTTTTTTGTTGGACTCATGTATCTTGTAGTGGTCATCCTCACTTTCCCAGATCCTTTTGCATAGTTGGTTGTATTTGACTTGTGCCTCGGCCCTTTCATCTATAACCCTGTGACCTCGGACGTACCCCCGCTTTCTCTGACCACCCAGATCCTTTTCTAACCAACCAAGATAGAAAGGGGTACAAACAGCGTGACCTGTCTGGCTCGATGGTGTCTTTCTCAAGTATAACCTTGCAGTGCCACAGGTGCTGATCTTGGCACTTGTGAGGACTGTCATTATTTTGAAAGTTAGCTCGAATATGGCTCATCTTCTCGACCCTAGGGATGACTTGCTTCCTTCCTGCTTGCCTCATAACTCGAAGAGGGACGTAAGGGTGTGCCCCCCTTAGACCAATCAGTATCAGAAATGATGCGTCTCGGGATCGAATGATGAACTCATCCATTGGAAACCATTCAAACATCCATTGAACCTATTCTTCAGTCAAGTTATCAAAAATCTCAACCCATCCCTCAACATTTTTAGGCTGAGCGAACATGTCAGGGATATAATTCATTCGCTTTGGGAGATGGAAAGCGATGTGGTCATCCCACATTCTGCGGTGAATGTCCTGTCGATATTCGCCTTTTTGGAGATGTTTCATGAGCCAGAGTTGAAGTAATAAATTTCAACCTTCGAAATGCTTTGCTCCTTATTGACACCTTTCTAAGGCCCGATATATGTCTGCAAGGATCATGGGCACAATGCTGAAATCTTGCCCATTTACCCCTTTCGTTATGGTCTTAATTACCATGGCTAGCCTAGTATGGATCCTTTCCTTCTTCATCGAGAACACGATCAAACCCAAAAAGCAAACCATAAACACGAACACTCGGGCGATAAATGTGTCCCGGAGAGGTGATAGCAAACTCGTCATGGTAGGTACGGTATGATTATCTGTAGCCATACCTTTCGTACAAGTAGTCAAAAGGAATGTACGAATCCTCCAAACATACCAATTCCGCGTCCTTTTTTCAGACCCATCATTTTGAGGAAACTTTTGCCTGTGTTGTTCTCACGCATCAACAACCCCGGAGTTTCCCATAATAGGTTAGCCAGCCCTCCTATATCTTCTATCAAAGGCACCATTTTGATGTTCCCAAAGCGGAACACGGAACTTTCATGATCCCAGAATAGGATAGCAGCCTCTATTATCATTTTGTTAGGCTGGATTTCCAAGAGAGACGGTAGATTACCCAAGTGTTTCCTAACGATAGCTTTGTCGCTAGAGTGCAGCTCCTCCCACCAACTCAAAAGTTTTGGGTGGATGTTGGAGACCATGTCGAATCTGGGGACTTCGTGCCTCATTTTTTCTGAAAAGCAAATAAAGTTAGGCCCTTACCCCCACCGGACTCGACTATTTATTGTCAATAACTAGCAGGAAGCATTTAGTTCCCCAAATAAATGCACAGAACATGAGGGCATCCGTTTGGGTTTAGGGAAACCCGGTGGACTTTTAGATAAGGCTATTGTTGGTCCCAAACACCCACGCAAGTATACGTGGTCGTAGCAAGTAATATAATGTTAAATCGAATGTCGAACCCACAGGGACTTGCGTAAACTACTTGCTGAATCACTCTAATTGTTATTAAATCAAGCCAAAAAAAAAATCCAGGAATGTAAATAATTTATACTATGAATCTATGGAATAACTAATTATCAAGTACGAAAGTATTGTTTTGTATTCAGTAGAGGCAAATATTCCAGGGTTGTGATCAATTCACCACTCGTATTGCATTCTAATTAACTCTCCCCTTCATATAATTCACTCATGGTTGCTAACTAATCGATAAACGCTCTCATAGCCTTCTCCTGAAGCACTACTCGCCTATTCCCAATAGATTAACGCCTATATTCCTATGAAACTAATCTGTTAGAACGCACTAAGATTACGATGATTAATTAAGCACGGTGACTAGGTATATTCCTATCCTAACCACAAATCCGCTCCCTGAAGGGTTAATATCGCGCTCTCTTCAATTCTTCTCTAATCTATATACGACTTTCCCAAGCATAACATACGTATATAGAACCAAATTGCTGGCCAGAAAATTAAGCAATTAAACACAGAATGNTGGGTGTTTAGCCACTCATGCTAAAATCAAACAATTGCATAAGTGTTGCATAAATTGAAAATACTAGAATAAGATGAAGAAAACTGAGAAATCCTTCGCTTCCTAATGATCCCGTGTGTATATTCTCTCCAAAAATGGAATCCCCCCTTCAAAGTTGTGTTTTTGGATCTATTTATATGTTGTGGGACAAACCTTAAACGTGTAGGATATTTCTAGTTAAATCGGGAAACACTTAAAACCTTCAAAACTCGAACTGGGCCGGATCAGGGACCAGGCGTTATAGACCAAACGCCTGGCTAACGCCTGGCCAGGCCTGGCGTTATGGGTCAAACGCCCCCCAAACGCCTAGTCTTACCAGGCTTTATAGCCCAAACGCTCGGCTAAAGCCTGGTATGACCAGGCTTTACAGCTCAAACGCCCAGCTATAGCCGGGTTCACTCCTTTTTGACTCTTGAACGTATTTTTGACGTTTATGCATCCATTTAGCTCAGCTTCCATCTCTAATTCACCTACACATGAAATAGACTCCATTATGCACATACAACGTGTATTTTTATCATTAACGCACATAAAGTGTAAGGCACATAATGTGTTAAACCATGAATTATAGCCACACATCAAGACCCCACACTTAAACATTTGCTCGTCCTCGAGCAATCAAACTACACTCATGAACACAACTTATTAAGCAAATCCCTTAACACGTTATACCAAGAATTTTTAAAAAAATTTAAGCACAGAGGTGTAACATCCTCGCCTCAATAATCGACTCACATATACCATGCTTTATTCTCAATCCTCTCACTATTCTAACATAGAGGTCAACAACATTACCTTTCCTTCATGAATCATGTGCCCTCACC
>ML343953.1:3080-26091 GCA_005239505.1 Nicotiana paniculata | reverse complement strand
GTTTACTATAAGGCTAGATCTGGATGGCCGAGCGGACTACCGCCCGCCTTCTTCTAGATCCTGAAATTGAATAAATTTAATTTGCATCACATTATCATAGTGAAAATTTGAGAAAATCAATATAATAAATTTACTTTCTTTTTTAATAAAATTGAACCATGAATATCCGTAGTCACATTTAGTCGTAAAAAAAAGAAGTCTCAAAAGATCACAAGATTATAACTTTGGTCGACTAGTAGTAGCTCATTGCAATTTGCACCAAAACTTATTGACAATATGTATTTCCAATGGCCAAAAATTGGGCTTGACTTGTTCCGTTTCCTGCTCAATTTTTTCAATATTGGCCACTATTCAATCCAAACAGTGACCACTAAACCCGTCTCACTAGCCACGTGGGACAATACCATTGGCTAATCCTCGTGGCACCCAAAGACCTTCCCTGCCACGTTTTTATCACCAACTGCATTTCCATCTTCCCATTTGTTACAAAGTGAAGATATTTTATTTATTTATTTAATCCAACTCGGCGTCACGCACTCTCCATTTCTGTTACGCTTGCTCTTAAACCCGTCAGATCCGCCCTGTCTCTCTCTCATCTCTCTCTCATGGTCAAAACCCTACAAATAGCAGCATAACTCGACGGAGAAATCGAGCGAAATAATAGCCCACGGACATCTCCAGATCGTCGTCGCCGCTGTAAGTCTCTCCGATCTCTTCTCCATGTGCGTTTCTCTAGTGGATCTATTCCGTAATTGAGATTTACAGCTGATATTGTATGTGCATGGAGAAAATGAGGTCATGGATGTATTAGAAGGAGAGATTTATAGATTGAAACATTGTATGAATTTGAAAATATTTTGTGGAGTTGAGATCTGAATCGTGTAATTTGAATTCATAGATCTGATGATTTTATTTAGCTCAAGATCTGTTCTTTGTCTGAGTTGATGTATATATGTGTGCATGTGTGTAGGCGCGCGTCGCCTATATTTATCTGAATTCCGAATGTACGAAAATTGAACGTTTTGGAGGCTCTTTAACTTTGATTTGTAATGTGACGGTAAAAGAGATCCAGATCTGAAAAGCAACCTATGAATTTAGTCTTTACGTGATTTGTAGAAAGAGATATGGCTTGATGAATTGAGTGATATAGGTTAAGTGGATTTATTATTTATGTGATGTTCGCTAATCGACCATGAAAGTATTTGAAGTAGTACATGAACACTAGAATTGATGCTTTTTCACTTGTAGCGACCTTTCGGTTGTGTTGCAAGCATTGAGAAAAAAATTATTTGTTTTAGTTATCCTTTATTAACAGGAATATGTTGATTGATTAAATTTCTGATTTCCATGTTTTAATCCTCTGGAATTGGGGGGCATGGGGGGCGGGAGAGAACTTTCTCATTTTTTTTTCCAGTTATCAGCTCAATTTATATGCTTAAGATATAGTCATATCTCGGTTGCCAAGAATATCTTATTACTCTCAGTTTGGAAATTAATGGTTTGATATATATGGTTCGCTTATTCTGAATAAATGATAACACCTTTCAATGATTGAAATTTTGCTCTAAAATCTATGTTGAGATGTTAATACTGGTAATTTCATGTGGAATTAATCTTATTTGCTAGCTATGCACATTAAAATTACACTTGATCTCGAGTAAATCCCACAATTAAAATTTTTGAATAGTTAATTTTTTATGTTTCCCCCCTTAGTATTTTCACTGTCATTTGTCTAATAGTTCTTGTCTTTGGTTTTTCCTGGTTCGAGCAGAGATAGGTCTGTTTATAGTGAACAATGGGAGGAGGATTCAGAGTACTGCACCTTGTGAAACCATTTCTTTCATTTCTACCAGAAGTTCAGAGTGCTGACAGAAAGGTTCAATTTAGAGAGAAGGTCATCTATACTGTAATTGCGCTTGCCATCTTTCTGGTTTGCAGCCAGCTCCCTCTTTATGGCATACATTCCACAACTGGTGCGGATCCTTTTTACTGGATGCGTGTCATTCTTGCGTCAAATCGTGGTACAGTCATGGAACTTGGAATTACTCCTATCGTGACTTCTGGAATGGTGATGCAATTGCTAGCTGGATCAAAGATTATTCAAGTGGACAACAATGTCCGTGAGGACAGAGCACTCCTGTAAGTTAAATGTTTTCAATATTGTTTCTTTTATTTTGTTGGTTTACTATTTTTACAATTATATGTATTTTGTATCAGATCATTTTTTTGGTTGTCTCTTGTTTTATTTTCACATGCAGTGGTAATAGTATAGTTTGGAACCGTCAGAAAAGGATATTATTTGTAACTTCTGGAGGATGATATTATATGGTCTACAACTTGTATGTTCAAATCAGTTTGTAGAACCTATATTAGTTGTTTTATATGGATTTGCAAGACAAATTTCATGATTTGGATGTTCCCTCTCTTGAACTTATACTGGCATTTCTGGCATCATCTGATGCTTGTATTAAACCTACTTCACTCGCTCCAACCACCCCCCTCATCCATACCCCCAAAGAAAGAGATGCATGTATTTTGTTCTTATTACTTAATTTATTAACAAAATTTCGTTCCTGCTATTTAGTTAACTAGATTTTATGATGTTTCTTTTACCTTTTCTCCTCAATGAAGCTCTCTATTGTGCTCTTTTGACAAATTTATCTCTTGCAGTAATGGTGCTCAAAAGTTGTTGGGTATCCTGATTGCTGTTGGTGAGGCAGTTGCTTATGTCCTGTCAGGGATGTATGGCAGTGTTAGCCAATTGGGTGTTGGAAACGCTATCCTCATTATCCTTCAACTCTGCTTTGCTGCTATCATTGTTATGTGCTTAGATGAACTTCTTCAGAAAGGATATGGTCTTGGCTCTGGAATTTCCTTGTTCATAGCTACCAATATCTGGTAAGTTTCTTACTGGCCATCGAAAAGCTTGTTTTGGGTTCCTCAGTACAGTCTTGGAGCTTTTGATTCTTAGTTAATTCTATTTTGCAGTGAAAGCATTATCTGGAAAGCCTTTAGTCCCACAACCATCAACACTGGGCGTGGTGCCGAATTTGAAGGTGCTATTATTGCTCTGTTCCATCTTAGTATCACTAGAGCAAATAAGATCAGTGCCCTTCGAGAGGCATTCTACCGTCAAAGTCTCCCCAATGTGACAAATCTGCTTGCAACTGTGTTGATCTTCCTCATTGTTATCTACTTCCAAGGATTCCGTGTAGTTTTGCCAGTTAGATCTAAGAATGCTCGCGGACAGCAAGGTTCTTACCCAATCAAACTCTTCTACACCTCAAACATGCCTATTATTCTTCAGTCAGCACTTGTCTCCAACCTTTATTTCATCTCGCAGGTACCTAATTGTAAATGTTTTTTGGTTGAATTGCCATCTTACTGTTACCTGTTCCAAGAGAGCTAACAATTTTATTTTTATTTCTCCCTCTTCTCTTTACTCTATTATCAGTTGCTGTACAGGAGGTACGGTGGAAATATCATTGTGAATTTAATAGGAACCTGGAAGGAATCTGAATATTCTGGACAATCTGTTCCTGTTGCTGGTCTTGCTTACCTTGTTACTGCACCATCAAGGTATTGTTTCCTTTTGCTTGAGCTAATCAATCTCTATTTGCTGTAAATGTTCTTCACAGATCTAGGTTTAGCCCCACATCTTATACTTATTGCTTCTTTCTCAAATGCCATTGACTGTCAACTTTCATGTATTTCAGCTTGGCAGAAATGGTGGCACATCCATTCCATGCTCTTTTCTACATAGTGTTCATGTTGTCAGCCTGTGCCCTGTTCTCGAAGACTTGGATTGAAGTTTCTGGATCATCCGCCAGAGATGTTGCCAAACAGCTTAAGGTAAATGATCTTGTAGCATTTGCATTTGCTGGGTAGTCTTTCAGTCTCCTAGTCTATTTACTCTATCCAAGTGATTTGGTAGTAATACTAATCAAAATTCAACTTGATTTGACTTCTAGTGGTTTTCTGTTTTGTGCATGGCAACCAGAATGTTAACTTTCTTACTGGGGTTCTAACTTTGCCCCATGATGTAGATTATGAGAAGAAATAACTGCTATAGATTGCTGAATTGTCAAACTAGTTATTTCCAGGCACCACAAATAGAAAAAGACATCGGATTTTAACTTTCCATTGTGCTTAACTGCCCATAAAATACTAATGAAAATTTATAATATTTGACTATGCAGTGTCCCGCATCTCTGTATAATTGGATCGCTGTGAATGAAAGGTGTAGGTTTTTGGGTCATGGTTGTCTCACATAGATTATAAAATAGCCTCACACTTGTCATAGTATCGACTGACAATTTAGGGTTTGTGTATTTCCAGAAACAGTTATTTTTCAGAAAATAGGAGCAACTATTTTTATTTTGTTTTCCCGAAATTAAACAGTCCAGAAGGCTGATTTACTGGGATAATTTTCCAACACATACACGATACACCACTTCTCCAAATCTTAACTCAAACCCTCAGTTTTTCCCCCAATAAAGCTATACCAAAACAAAACCAAACCTTATATTCGTGGCTCTCAATCGCCATTGGAAATATACTCTGTGGCATAAAAAATATGTTATCCTTTCTGGATTTTTTCTAGATGCGTATGACACCCAAGAGTATTATTGGTATGACACTTCTAATGGTAAATGTTTTTCAGGAGCAACAAATGGTGATGCCTGGGCATCGCGATTCAAACCTGCAGAAAGAATTAAATCGTTACATACCTACTGCAGCTGCCTTCGGAGGAGTATGCATTGGTGCGTTGACAGTTTTGGCAGACTTGATGGGAGCAATTGGATCTGGAACTGGAATTCTACTTGCAGTCACAATCATTTACCAGTATTTTGAGACATTCGAGAAGGAGAAGGCCACTGAACTAGGAATGTTTGGTTTGTAGGCTGTAGCTTTATGCTAGATTTATCCCCATGTGTTCTGCCTTCAAGCCAAAAGAGCGTTGTAGTGTACTTGTTGGCTTCTTATGGATAGATATTACAGCCACAAGCTTTTCTGTTAAATTTTGTAACTTTTGTTTTTAACTGTGCTGATGAGCCTGAATGTTTACAAGACAACTAGGTTAATTTACAAAAGTTTTCACAGAATTGTTGCTATTTACCCAATTCTCCCTGTTTCCTGCATAATGTGATGATGGTATAAGCATCGAGCACAAACAAGCTTGGGATCTTCGTGTCTTGCTTTTTGGTTTGTGGACATGTAGGTATGCTTTCAATTCCTCCTACACTCCGTTTCTGTAATGACGCCATGAAATGTTGTGTTAAGCAGAGGTTCTTAGGTGTGCTGTTCCAGTAAAAAGTTCTGTGAAAATGTACTGGTGAATATGTCTTGAATCATATACAGCAAGCCAATGATCTTTTTTAATTTGGACTGACTAGTTTGGTGGCTGGTGTAGATAGTTATCGGTTTTTACCTTGGATGCCATGTAAGAAGGCAACAATACCCCTGGATCCCATGAGGATGGGCGTCGCATGTTTTTGCTATTTCTGAAAAGCCATTTTTCGTTGTGGTTCTAGCTAGTGACTTAGAAATTTGCTAAAAGCACATGTAAGAACTAGGTGAATCTCGAACAAGAGGTGGGCAATACATGATAAAACCAATTAAATAAGAAAAACGAAAATAACAACGTGAAATTAGACAGACACCATGCACATACATACGCTTTAAGCTGGAACTTGGAATTCGACCTGAAACAGTGAGACGAGAGATGTCCATTTATCAATGAAACAACTAGCTTGCCTACTGCAAGTATGAGCTAATTTTAGATATATGCTTAACCATTTTTAGTAAGAAGTGCCTTATCCCGAAAGAGTTAATATATCTTTGAACTTATTCCTATGAAAGTAAATTATTAGAGAGGGATGTTTTTGTGATAATTAATACCTTTATGGTGGCTGCTGCCAAGGGATAACAAATTCCGGTTTGGGTCTTTATTTCTGCTTTTTAACCGAGGAAAGTGTGGAAGACAGCCACTAGCTAGGTTACATACATATATACTCCATGTAATATTTGGACATTCTCCTTTACAACCAAAAGCCATGGCACCACAGGAAATTGACTAGTGTTTTGGGATGGATAGAAGAATCTACTTGCCTTCTCCAATAAGTATCCTCAGCCTTGTTAAGCATTCATTACAATTGAAGGTCCAAAGTACATCAAAATCGTGTATTAGGCTACTTTACTGGTGTACCAAGTGGCGCCACTTATTTAACACATTTTTTAATGTTTATAAGTACTTCATCGTATCCTAACTTGTGCCTCTCCTAATAAACCCGATGGTGGCATCATTATTCATGAAGACTGAGGTCAAGATGTGTAAAATAGTGTCATCCATTTGGTTAAATTTTCCACGAGATGCAAGAAAAGTAGCAACTCGCGCGAGACACTGCAGATATATATTAAAACATCATATTCTTGCAAAATAATGATCGTTCTATTTGTCTAAGTTTTCACGGGTACGGTACTCGATATTTATATTGGTGAAAAGTAATCGGTTCCAAGTTTAATAGTAGAAGTGCACGTAAATTAACCCAGATTAAAAAATTAACACTCGTCTCTTTTCTAGATGCATACTCCTAGTTCCTCTTAATCTTACGTGACACAAAGTTTATATGTTTATCTTCTATTTTTGGCACTTTACAAATTAGTCGCTTTAACTTTGCGGCTTATGAATAGATTGTCTTTTCAGAGGAATATTTGCTTTGAGCCTATATGCTGCTTAATAATATTGGAATTAAGCTTTGTCTTTCATCTTCTTTTGTTCTATTACTGTGTCCAAATTTGAAAAAGAAAAATTGTTTCCTTTATCTTCAGTTGGACATGTTACATCAGTGCAAGTAGCTGGTACAGTAAATTAAATCTTTTTGAGAGCATTTAAGCCAGTTGAGGAAAAAAGACATCTCCAATAAGATGAGCTAGCTAGTAATACGTTTAATAATAGCCCTTAGATATTGGTGTATCTTTGATTCGACATTTATGCTTTTCCAAAGGCTGTAATCGAACCAACAAATTCGTCCTCAAAATTTGTTTGCATATATTGCATCTAGTTTTTTTTTTTTTGAAAGCTCTCAATGGAATTTTTGAACCCTTTATTTCTAGGGTGGTAATTTGTCCCTTTTATATAGCCAATAGTCACTTTTATATAGGGTTTTGAAAAAGGTATACTAGTAATAGTAATTCTCACTTCCAATCTTTGGATTCTTATCCTCTGTCAACTCTACTTCTTGCCCTAAAAGAAAATAAAGATACACAGCCTTATTGGAGATTGACATGTACTTGCATTACTGTAATTTGATGAACTTTTTGTAGAGCACTTTTAACATGGAATGATGGAAACATGAAAACTTTAACTGCATGAATGTGTCCTCCAAAAAAAAAATAATAAGAAGTAATGTTTTTATTTACAAACAATCACCATTCATGCTATTTCCTTTTATTTCTTAATTCTCTGTTATCACATTGATGTAAATTTGTAAACTCTTCATTCACTTTTAAAAACTTTTTTTAATCTATTATATAGAGGGATGGTGAGGCGAAGAGAAAAGGGATTGGGGACAATGAGAGTTAAATCAGAGTAAAAATAGTACGGGCTAGTCAGTTTTTCGTACTGATAATTGAAAAATAGTCAGCGTTTGCAAAGTCATTAAAAAATAGCCATTATGAACTGGAGATTGGTGCACCTGTGTATGAACTTCCAACATATTCTGTTGGACTAATATATTATACTGGACCTCCAGTATACTATGATAGAATTCTAGCTCAGTATACGCAACGCACTTATTGGTATCACTAGATTATAAATTGTGGGAGTAAAATCTAAAATCTCGATATTGCATTTTGCATCACGATATAACAACAACAACAACAATAACAAGCTTGATATAATTTCATATATGAAGTCTAGGGAGAATAGTATGTACGTAAATCTTGTCCTCACCTTATAAAGATAGAAAAGCTATTTTCGAGGCTGATGAGGAGAAATATAATCACTAACATTATTGAATTTTTTATCACGGGAAGCTTTATAGAATTAACTAGGTTTTGGAACAGTATATATATATATATATTAGAGAGATAATATGGTTCAAAATTCTTTTATTTAAATAATTTAATGGGTGGAGAGATATACAAAAGTGAGTTGAATTAATAATGATGTTTAGTAGAAGCTGAGGATAGCTCTTACTTCAAAGCAACATGCGAAAAAAGGCAAATAAGGTATTGGAGTGCTGAAACAAGAATAATAAACTCAAAGCCATGTCTATCAAGGATATATATAAACAACAAAAACCAAGCATAATCATGAATTTTCTCTATACCATATTTATGTTGTCCTCCAATTTTTTATATGGTTGAGCTAGTCTTGTTTATCATCTTATCCTGGTCCCCAAACATGGGAAACAAAAGAAGTAATCGTTAAAGTTGCTTTCAAATTGGTTGTTCTCAATATTTATATACTTCTACTATTGTTAAGGTTAGGCATATGTAGCTCTATAAATGCGTCCAAAGACTTGGAGAATATTTGAGCATAGTTACTCCGGGTATGATCTCATTATACCTTCTTGTGAGATTTAAAGACGTCGATTGGACTAATCTTAAAGTAGTATATGTTTTCTAGAGATGGAAAACTCCTGCTTTTTTCTATTTTTAACATCTGCCCGCTGGCTATGCTCGTGAATAGTTAATGTTATAGGTTCGACAGAATTAAATAACTTTCTCTCAAACTCTATATTTATGTTAAAAGAATCACTTGATATGCGTAAATAATATGTCCAAAATCTAATAAGGAAAAAGGGTTGCATATATATATATGATCTTGAACTCATAAATTTAAAATCATTGATCCCCTATATCGTGTGGTCATAAATATTTCATTATTTTAATTTTGAGTATGACATGCTATTTGCAAATTAATGTTTATTTTACATTATGATTTATTAATTCAACTTGAACTGGTTGTGAATTTGAGTTGAAAGCTAGTTTAATGAGTATGTCAAATATGGATTTCACTCAAAAAAACTTTTTTTTTTTCCAAGTGAAATTCTTGTTCGAACTTTATACTTGTAAAACTTTTTATCAATTTCTATTTTAAATACCTTTATTTCCACTGCAATCTCTCACCATGTATGGGAAAATCGCAACATCTTTTTTCTGGGCAAGATCAACAAAATTGAACCCATGAGATAGCAAGAACTGTTTTTTGCTCAAATATTGTGACGTAAACTGAAAGGTATCTTTTCCGAAACTTTTGATGTAATAATTGTCCATTTAGAAATAATTAGACTACAAGTATTTAATTAACAAGTGTGTTTATGAAATTTATAATGCAATTGGGAAGTGATACTACTGTAGGAAATCATTAGTTTCCTCATGTATTCTGAAGAAGTACAGTGATATAGCTATTCCCAAAAGAAAGTCTTTTTTGTGGATCCATTTGTTTGTGCTTAATTAAAGTGAGAGATCAATTAGGGTCATAATAAGTAATTATGTATCAACTTCTGATTGACGTTATATCAGATTGTAATGCTGAAGCTGAATGTAATTAGTATACAAGTGCTCTATATAATAAAATGTATTGTGTCGACAAATTAAACAACCAATGAAGCATTTAAAAACTAACGTGTATTTATTATTCACAACTTGACCATCTTTATTCTTTAGTTACGTACGCAACCAGCGAAATGATTTGAACATTTCCTTAGAATATGTTACACACCTCATCAATTTCTACTTTCTATTTATGGAAATGGCACAACAGATATTCTTCCTTTTTTCTTTCTGTAACATCACCTTTGTGTTATTATTAAATTTTTCTAATAACGATTTTTTTTTCCTTTCATTTAATTGTAAGTCCTTTACCCCACCCCCACAAAAAACAAAAAAGGGGAAATAACTGTTCTAGTTTTCTACAAACACCAGTTACTATTTGCGTTGCTTCATTCTTTCAACCAACAACATCCATCCTTTTTTCTGTTTCCTGGAAATATGCACATGTATCATAATATCAAATTTCCAACACAGAGAATGACAAAAAATAATTGCTTATCAGGTGGATAAATAAGTCACATTCATTGAGCTCCAATTATTACGTATCTCTATCTTTTCCTTTTTTTTAGGGGGGGTGGGGTAGCTCCACTGTTTACGATTTTGAATAAATAATAGCTCCAATTTTTAAAATTTAGGAAGTGGGTTGTCTCCTTAATGATTTCAAGATTGTCATTATTTATCCTAAATTCCATAAAACATATTTATTCACTAGACTATATATAGAGAAAGTGCGATTTTGTAGGGCAGACCTATGACCATATAGCTCTCGCTATCAATATATAAAAATGAAATCAATACAATCAACTTGTAAGCTGTGATTTTCGCTGAGTACATATGATAGGGACTTTCACTATAATTTTAATTTAATATATATAGGCCATATATTACTGGTATTGAACTTTAAAAAAATTGGAACCTAGTCTAATATGAGCGAACACTAGGTACCTTCATCTCCTTTTTACTTTTACTTCAAACACTCCTATGATATGATTTAGTTGCAAATAGCCCATATATTTTAAAATTAGACACTAAAGTTTGCATATATGATGTGTATTCTGATTAATTTATAGAATATTTTCAAAATAAACTTTTAAATAAGTGGGATAAAAAATTTCTTATTCATTTAAATTTTATGAGATTTTGAAAGTGTTTATTGGTATAGATGAAATTGTTAACGTGGTTTCAAATATCCACATTTAGTTGAAATAATGAATTAATTATTCATTAATTTCAATTTTAAATATCAAATTTTATCTAACAAAGTGGGGCAAAACATATGATGGATTGAGCTTGTTGACATTTTTCTATCATGTGAGTGGTAATTCGAATATTATTCAAGAACAGCAGCAGAGAATAATGTGTTTTGTGGACCATGTACGCCCTGACTAATTGACAAGAAAAAGTTTTGTATTACTGTAAGTCGTGAAGCACTGAGTGACCCCAAATAAAGAAATCAAAAAATCTTCAATGAAATTTCCAAAAGTTTATATTTTATGTAAATGAGCCCCTACCAATCATTCCAGATTAATAGAAGGAGCAATGGGTAGTAGTGATGTGTACCAGTCAGCTGCGGAAGTGCAAGAAATCTAATGGGATTCATCATATTTAAAATATATAATTTAACTTTATATACCTAATGAAATTTTTGGCGAAAAATATTAGATTCATTCGTTTTCGCCCGCCTAACTCCGCCCCAGCTCTATTTCTAACACCTATCACCATCAGTAGTTATGTCCAGGCCTTGTATGGGCTAAAACTTGTCATAATTACATGTGAGCTTAATCGATATTAAGAAGGCCTTCGAAGGCCGCCGCGTGTCATCTAAGTTGATTTCAAAGAAGGATGAAGTCGTGGTCGAGTACTCAACGAAGGTCGAGGACAAGAACGAGTACTCCTTTTAAACAGAGCATGGCAAAAACAACTAGTTTTAGAAATAAGACTTTAAAGAGAATATTTTAGTGAATATTCCTCCGATATGTACTATTAGGATTTTTGTAGTACATGTGCGCTCTTATAAATAGAAAGTTATGTAGTTATAGGAGAGTAACACTCATTGCAAAAAATAATAAATGCACATTGTCCAAAGATTCTTGCTTTATCATACACATACAAAATACACATTTTTCTCAGATTTTTATCTAACTTTTCTCTCGTGATCCAAGGAGAATCTGAATATTCAAAGGCTTAGCAAGCATTTATCGTTGTCAAAAGGAATATCAAAAAATCTCTCCATTTTCGGATGACTCATATACTTTAATTTACATAAATATCATTCATTGCTATCTACTGTTATTTAATGCTATCTCTTTTATTTTTGGATCATTGAATGTAGTGTTATTGTCGCCATTTAATTCTACTCAAATAGTATCCGTGATATCTCACTACAAAACCGTTTAATTCATCTTTTGCATACTAATATCGACTAAGATTAACTATATTTTATTAAAAATTTTAATTATTTAAACTTAGATCTAAATTTTGGGTCAAACACACCTCAACTCTTCAATTTGGCCAATATTATCCTTTTAGCTTAATCATATTGATTTTACTACAATAATTCCTCAAGGAATTCTCTTTACTTCCTGTATCGTTTGATTTCAGGTCTATTAATAACAATAATTAAAGGCGAGGAAGTTGCTTAGACGTCGTTTGTAGACGAGAAGCTTTTCTAGAGTTACATTAATCCACTAAACTTGTCTGCCTTGGTATATTGTTAGGCTGTTTTATTGATACTGTTTACCCTTAAAATCGGATAATAATTGAACTTATAAGTGATTTTAAGGACACATGATTTTACCTAGTACCAATTGATAAATATGATGATTAATAATAGGAATTAGCAGTAAATACTGAAACACAATGCAACTCTCGAGCTAGATCGCCCTCGAACAGGTTGATAATAAAATTATGAAGTATGAAAGAAAATATAAAAGAGAAAGAATATTGTATTGCTCTGATATACGAGAACAAGATGATTTACAAATGATTAGAACCCTCGTTTATATAGTAGAGGAATTTCACTTATGGTACAATTCTAATTACATAAGGAAATCCCATGATTAGCTAAATAACCGTTCTTGATTTGATCCGTTCCGAGATTTCCGCCATGATCCTCGACCGGTCATGGATATCTCGGCTTTCCGTTATCATGTTGTCTTCGGTCTTGCTCGATGCTAGTCCCGTTTGGTCTCGATCATCACTGGTCTCGATATCGACAGGTACTTCGAATTCCGAACCCAGTACCTTATTGTCAAGTATCGGTCTGATACAATACGGGGTCGATCCTCGATCCATCTTTTTGATCTCGAACAACGAGTAAAATCGAGTGGGCCCAATTTTAACCGTATACAGATAGTCCCCTCGTATTTTGGAGTGTAATAACAAGAAACGAATTGAGTCTTCGATCTTTATCCCGATTTGTCATGACGTCATCACCGTGACGTAAGCGACAGAGGTGATCGAAACGTCCCCTCGGTGCAATTCCCTAGGTTATTAATGTGTGTCAATTGACAGTTGACCACTAGCAACTTCGAACCATCCCGCGAAACCCATAAATAGGCCTCTTTTTCACTCTTTCAAACTTTTACTATCAATCTCTTGTGCTCTAATCTTCAAATCTCTTTGCATTCTTCAAGTTCTTCATCTGCAAATCTTCAAGTTTCATTGTTAACCACTTCTCAAAATACCAAATCTCATCATCTTTATCTTTCTTTAACCTCAAAACTAAATGGCAAAAACGTCAAAGACTGTGCCACAAAAAGAAGCTGCTTCATCATCTCGGCCGGCTAGCGAGAAAACACTGGTTGAACCACGCCCTGAGGAGTGCGCTCCGGGGGGTGCGTCGTCATTTCTGACTTTAAGATTGAGAAAACCTTATCAGTCCCCGATCGATGCGAGCCGGTATCGAGATACATATGTTCGATAGCTGAGAACTTTCTCAAGCAAGTGAAGAAAGACTACAACTGGAAGGGAAAAGTAGTGGTGATACCGGTCCTCGAAGAAGACATCACTACCCACGTGAAAGGGTTTTTGAGTGTTTACACTTACCCTTTCACACTGGGTTCCCTCGACCCAATTATTGTCGATTTCTGCCGCAATTACCAAGTTACTCTAGGACAAATCCACTCCTATTTTTGGAGGGTTGTTATTTTGCTCTGATTTTTTGTGAGCAAAATCGAGGGGCTCCCTTTAATCCTCGACCACCTCATTAGATTGAACAACCCCCGATTCTACCGAGGTGGGCTAATAAAGCTAAAGCGTGGGATACCAAGGCTCTTATTTCAAGCCTAGATAAGGACTTGGATCGGGCTTGAATGGGTCGGTTCGTCCGAGTGAGGACCTCGGACCTGATTCCAGCCGAGAGCATGCCGTTCCCCGAGAAGTGGAACATGAAACATAAGCGCGACTTCATCAATTTTTCTTGTTAACATTCTCTTTCATGGTGTAACCGCTGCTTGGATGCCCGTGCAATCCCTAACCTCGAGAGCTGGGTCAGGAACCTAGCCTCGACTTCCATGTGTGCTGAGCGCGCATGGCGCGACCTGTCAAAGTGCTGGTTGGAGGCCAAAAACCATAGTAAGTCTCGTTTTTGTACTTGCTTATCCACTAAAGTGTTTTTTTGAGCTTATTCGATTTCATTTCTTCTGCAAGTCTTGGGAAAGACGCAATCATAATTCATAAGGCCCCCATCCGACGACGCAGAAACTTCAATCCCGGTCCTGAAGCTAGTAAAGGAGAAGAAGAGAAAAAACACCTCGACCTCCGAGGGTTCAGAACCTAAGAAAAGGGTGGCTCGTAAGCGCGGACAAAGCGTCATTCTTTTGTCTGTGGGGTCAACCCAACTCCTAAGATAGGAAGAAGAATAAAAAATGGAGAATGATTCTGATCTGGTGGCTCGAGTACGAGAAACTGAGAGGCAAAAGGCCACCAGATTGGTCGAAGCTGAAAGTACGTTGCCACTATCTGACCGGGCCCAAGAGAGGGATTCGATTGGAATCCCCGAGCCAACTAGAATCGAAGGTTCTTCACCTCGGGGTGAGAAGGCGGCTTAAAAGGCTATGGAGGCCAGTCCCGAGACTCCTCGTGATGAAGAGAGCGCCCCAAGAGATCCACTTGGGGAAATAGAAATCGGAGACTCCCTGTCCCTTCCTTCATTTTCTGAGGGGATGATTCGGAAGGCTCGGGCCATGGAAACTCCTTATGCAGAAGAAGCTCACGGAGGGGAGGATCTCTTCCTTGGTTATTTTTTTGGGGTCGAGGATTCCGCTGGACCGAGTGATTTGGAGATACCGAGGAAGGATTCAGGTGGAACCTCCTCGAGTTTCAGACTGACCAATCAGTTCCCGGCCCCTAGCGTTTGTCTCGGGATCAAACGAACAATCGTCATATCGATTCCATATGATGCACGAGTCTTTGCTGCTCCCGTAGGGGTGGCTTGTTATCTTTGGGGTCTGGTCACGGAGGAAGACCAAGACCAGATAGATGAAGTGGGAGCACCGTGTCTCTTCAATGTGGCCTAGCAGGTCTTGAATGGGGTAAGCCTCAACTCCTCCTATCGATATCATGCTTTTGTTTTTTCTCTTCTTGTCTAATTTCTCTTCTTCTATCTGTGTAGGCCTCGGTGATTCATCATGAAGCATTTTCCAGATCTTCGGCATAACTGAGCCAGTACGAAGCCGATATTCAAGGGCTTACCAAGGAGAAGAATGCCCTTAAATTTCTCAGTGGGCAGAAAGAATAAGAAATCTAGGACCTCCGAGGTGAGTTAGCCGTGACTCAGAAAGAACAAAGTGACCTAACCGAGCAGGTAATAAAAATTTTAGAAACTCATGGCATCGGTTCGGGGGTGCTAGCTAACAATTCGATCTCACAGGTCCAGCAGAAGCTCGGGATAACCGAGCAGTTCCGTGGAGAAGTAGATGCGGTGAAGGCGGAGACCATAGCGTGGAAGCAAAATATGGACCGTCTTGCCTCAGATAATGAGGCTACCCGAGATCAGCTATCCTCGGCTGAAAACTAACTCTAGGGCATGAAAGAGAATAACTTGGCATAGGCCAAGAAAATTTAAGAGCTCCAGGCTCGGTTGGTCACCGAACTTGCAATGATCAAATCTGAGGCTGACACTGAAGCTGCTCAATCTCGAGCAAAGGAAGTTGCCGAAGCTTCCCAAGTTCGAGCATATTTGGTTGCCGAGCATGCCAAGTGCCAGTATCGAAGGGAGACCCTTGAAGAGATCCATTCTCGAGTCTTTGATCTCACGACAACTTTGACTTGTGAAATTTATGCCATATGAAATTTTGTTTCATTTATGCCTTATGAAGTTGCATCCATAGGTTCGAGAATTAGGCAATTTTGACCGAACCCGAACTAGTATAGTTTTTACGATCGAGTGAGTGCTTGCTCTAACTCGAAGTAGGGTAACCCTTAGGGTTTAATTGAGTGAGGATGATCTCTCGAACTCAAGACGAAAGATGGCCCTAGGCCTTTGTATTAGGTCGATATGGCCTTTGTAAAAGAATGGTTTTTTCCCTCTTTTCAGCTTGAAAAGTTTATTATTAAAAATTAGTTATGCCTTAGCACGTAATAAAGAATTTTCTCTAGAGTTTGAACAATTCTATACCCATTTGGGTTTTTGAGGCTCGATATTATTGAATCCCTTTGTAATTTTGCCGAGGGTAGCCCTTTTAACCGGTTTATGAAAATATTCAAAGGCCTATTTTATTACGTAATTCGGACGTCTCCGAACCGTGTTAATTTGGTCGTAACCTTTTTAGTTTGGGACTTGCCTCTTGGGCTTGTTTTCCCGCTTCGCTTTGAGCTTTCCCGAGGTGTTAGTCCCCGAGTGGGGTGGCCGTGGCCTATAAAAATCGAGAGTTTCCTTCTTAAGGTCTTATGATGTCGAGGTTTTAATAATCCGATCTCGTCTATTTTTCGGACTGTAGTCCCTGAGTATGTTGTTAGTTGTTCGAATTTCAGTCGTGATCAGCCTTTAAGCCTGGTTACACAATAGATCAAGAGTATGAAATTGTAAAATAAAATTTTTTTAAGGCATGAAATATTCGGCAAGGAAAAATACTTCTCTTAATAGATGATTATACATGCATACATGTTTGATGTTTGGGCTCGAGTAACCTATAGGGTCACGGATCATTCGATCGTTTGGCCCTTACGAAATTTACCTATCGAGACCTTGTTGACACGAAGTACTTTCTTTGCAAAAAAGTTGACATTCGAGGGTGATGCCCCCAATATTCGAGGGTGATTGTAAAGAAGCCTCAGATACAATTGAATTGCTCTAAGTTAGCACGAACAATGGTTGCCACGTAAAAAACCTCGCCGAAAATACCCATTTGGGATGAAAATCGGTCTAAGGGAAAAATGGTGCAACGCGTGCTTTCAGACCTAAAGACTTTGTGTTGAAGAGTCCATAGTTGCCCTCGATCGAACACCTGCAATTGGTTAATTTAAAATATAATTGAAAACAGAGAAAGTCGTACCTTAGCAGTAGTATCGTTTAAGGAGTGATACGTTCCAATTGTTTGGTAATTGCTCGCCGTTCATCGTGCCGAGCTTTTAAGATCCCTTTCCGATAATGTCGAGGACCTGATATGGTCCTTCCCAATTTGGACCCAGTTTTCCTTTATTCGGGTTTCGAGTGTTGAGGGTGACTTTTCTCAGTACTAAGTCCCCAATTTTAAAGTTTCGAATATTGACTCTCCGATTGTAATACCTTTCGATCCACTATTTTTGTGCGTCCAATCGAACGAGGGCGGCCTCTCATCTTTCATCCAACAATTATAGGCTCGTATTCATAGCCTCGTGATTCGATTCTTCTGTTGCATATCGAAACCTGAGGCTAGGTTCCCTTATCTCGACCGAGATACCCTTATCTCGACCGAGATACCCTTATCTCGATCGAGATACCCTTATCTCGACCGAGATAAGGGCTTCAACACCATAAACTAAAGATAACGGCGTTGCCCCCTTACTGATTTTGACGGCATGCAGTATGCCCAAAGAACCTCGAGCAATATCTCTCTCCATTTTCCCTTAGCGTCGGTCAATCTGTTTTTAAGAATTTGAATGATTGTTTTTTTGGTCGATGCATCTTGCCCTTTCCTGCTGGCATGATACAGTGTTGATAGAATTTTTTTAATCTTGTGATCCTCGAGGAATTTAGTCACTTTGCTGCCAATGAACTACTTTCCATTATCGCACACAATCCCGACAGGCATCACGAATCGACATATAATGTGTTTCCAAATGAAATCTATGACTTCTTTTTCTCTAACTTTCTCATAAGCCTGTGTTTCAACCACTAAGAAAAATAATCAGTCATAAATAAAATAAATTGAGCTTTACCTGGGGCCGATGGGAGAGAGCCGACGATGTCCATTCCCCATTTCATGAACGACCATGGGGATAAGACTGAGTGGAGTTGCTCCCCAGGCTGGTGAATCATCAGCGCATACATTTGACATTTATCGCACTTCCGAACGAAACTCTTTTGTATCCTTTTCCATATCGGCCCAATAGTACCCTGCTATGATAACTTTGGGAACAATGACACGACATCAGAATGATTTCCACAAGTGTCTTCGTGAATTTCCCGTAGGACGTAGTCGGTGTCTCCTAGTCCCAAACATATCGCTTATGGTCCATCGAGCATTCCCCTAAACAGTGTTCCATCCTCGACCAAGGTGAATTGTGCTGCCTTTGTGCATAGAGTCCTCGACTCTTTTGGATCTGATGGGAGCTTCCCGTTCTTTAGGTATTCGATATACTTATTTCTCAGATCTCAGGTCATACATGTAGAGTTTATTTCGACATGGACTTCTTCGATCACCGACCTCGAGAGTTGTATGACAGTCCCCGAGCTAAGTTCGTCATCTGCGTCCGATGACCCCAAGTTTGCAAGGGCATCAACCTCGTTGTTCTGTTCCTAAGGTATGTGCTGTAAGTTCCATTCTTTAAATAGATGTAGAGTCACGTGTAGATTTTCCAAGTACCTCTACATTCGGTCTTCTCGGACCTCAAAAGTTTTGTTGACTTGGTTTACCACAAGTAAGGAATTACATTTGGCCTCGTTGACCTCTGCTCCCAATCTTTTAGCCAGCTCAAGACCTGCAATCATGGCCTTATACCCGACCTCATTGTTAGTTATTTCAAAGTTTTGATAGATTCTCTAATTGTATTACCTGTGGGTGGCTTCAAAACAATGCCCAGCCCGGACCCCTTCACGTTCGAAGCACCGTCTGTGAAGAGGGTCCACACCCCCGATGATGTACCCGATTCTAATAATAGCTCTTTTTCGACCTCGGGTACGAGGGCTGGCGTGAAGTCGTCCACGAAGTCTGCCAAGATCTAAGACTTGATGGTCATTCGGGGTTGATACTTAATATTGTACCCGCTGATCTCGACGGCCCATTTGACCGATCGGCCCGAGAGTTCGGGTTTGTGAAAAATATTATGAGGGGGATAGGTAGTTATTGGAAATATGGCTTTAATTATCTAGAGGCACTTATTAAACCAAGCGCTAATTTTTCTAAGTGTGGGTGTCGGGTTTCGGTTTCACCTAAGGTCCGACTAACATAGTCAACAGGGAGTTACATACCTTGCTCTTCTCAGACTAGGACCCCGCTTACCTCTATTTTGAGACTGCTAAGTATAAGTAGAGTTGCTCGTCCGCTTTTGGGGTGTGAAGAAATGGCAGGCTCGACAAGTATCGTTTTAGTTCTTCTAAGGCTTGTTGGCACTCCAGGGTCCATGCAAAATTGCTTTTCTTATAAAGCAGTGAGAAGATTCGGTGGCTTCTATTTGAGGACCTCGAGATGAATCACCCTAGGGCGCTATGCGCCCCGTTAATCTTTGTACGACCTTGACATTATCCACTATCGTGATATCTTCGATGGCCTTGATTTTATCGGGGTTGATCTCGATCCCCCGATTTGATACCATGAAGCCGAGGAACTTGCCCGAGCCGACCCCGAACGTACACTTCTCCGGGTTGAGCTTTATGTTGTACTTTCTTAGTATGTCGAAGGTCACCTGCAAATGTTTCACATGGTCCTCTGCTCGCAGGGACTTAACTAACATGTCATCAATATAAACTTCCATTGATTTTCCTATTTGTTCTTCGAACATTCGATTTACTAGGCGTTGATAAGTTACACTAGAAGTTTTTAGTCCTAACGTTATTACATTATAACAATAGGTGCCGCATTTAGTGATAAACGAAGTCTTTTCCTGATCCTCCAAGTTTATTTGTATTTGATTTAACTCGGAGTAGGCATCGAGAAAATTGAGAATCTCGTGGCCGGCCGTGGCATCGATCATTCGAAAGATATTCGACAAAGGAAAATAATTCTTAGGACATGCTTTGTTTAAGTCTTTATAGTCTACGCACATCCTAAGTTTATTTCTCGTCTTAGGGACAACCACTATGTTTGCTAACCATTCGGGATATTTTACTCCCGAATGGACCCTATTTTGAGAAGTTTGGTTACCTCATCCTTGATGAATGCATGCTTAAGCTTAACCTTGGGTTGAGTCATTCACTTTTTCTTTACTAGACAGAACTTTGGGTCCAAGCTTAGCCGATGTGTAGTGATTTATGATGGGATCCATGTCATATCGAGATGAGACCAAGCAAAGTAATCCATGTTATCTAAAAGGAATCGAATAAGTTTTTTCCTGAGCTCAAGGGTTAACCCTGTGCCCAGGTGTACCTTTAGTTCGGGCAGGTCCTCGATCAGTATGACTTGTACCAACTCTTCAACTGTCGATTTGGTAGCATCAGAATCTTCGGGAATTATAAAGGATCGAGGGATCCAATAGTAATTGTCCTCGTCTGCTCCCTGCTTCTCCGATTGAGTCGAGGCTGGTGCATGTGGTTGCTATTTGGTATCCTGCTTTCCTTTTGACTCTGATCCCTTTGTTGATGAGAGCGCCGATACCGGTATCACTTCATCGACCACAAACATCTCTTTGGCAGCATGTTGTTCCCCATACATCATTTTTACTCCCTCCGATGTTGGAAATTTCAGAACTTGGTGAAGGGTTGAAGGTACAATCCTCATGTTATGAATCCAGGGCCTTCCGAGCAGGGCGTTGTATCTCATATCACCCTCGATCACATGGAACTGTGTTTCTTGAATGGTCCTGGCTACATTTACTGGTAAGAAAATTTCACCTTTGGTAGTTTCACTCGCCATGTTGAAGCTATTAAGGACTCGAGTTGCGGGCACAATTTGATCCTGTGGGCCGAGCTTCTCCACGACCCTCGATTGGATAATGTTGGCCGAGCTTCCTGGATCAATAAAAACACGTTTAACTCAAATTTTATTCAAAAGGATATATATTACCAGTGCATCATTGTGCGGTCATGAGATCCCCTCTACTTCCTCGTCATTGAAAGTCTCTTCCGGCACATAGTCCCGAGTGCACTTTTCCTTGGTGGTTGACACCTTAGTGCGCTTGAGAATGGGACCCTGTGGGATTACGACCCCAACAAAGATCATGTGAATAACATGTTGTGGATCTTACTGCTCGTTCTTTCTGTTTGCATACCTGTCTTTGAAGTGAGTTTTAGCTCGGTCGCTAAAAAATTCTCGAAGGTGGCCCTCGTTGAACAAAGGTGTTTCCTCCTCCCTTAGCTGTCTGCAATTTTCCGTTCTATGGCCATGAGTGCCATGGTTTTTGCATATTTTATTGGGATTACACTGGGACAGATCGTTCTGTAGGGGTCGAGGCCACCTAGTATCTTTGATCTTCCCAATGACCGATACAATAGCTGATGCATCGATACTGAAGTTGTATTATGATATTCGTGGTGCTTCTGTGGGATCGACATATTTGTCGAATCCACTCATACTCATGAGCCCTCGGTAGCTCTGTCCCCAATCATTCCTTCGATCACTTCGAACATAATTATATCCAGGACCGCTGTTTCTCTGATATCCGTTGTATGGTTGATACCGATCTTTGTTCGATCGGGGTTCTCTGTCGATGTCCCTTTGAATTCTACCAACGGACCTGCTTGGATAAATGGAACCAGAAGGATTTCCCAACTGATCATCCTCGACCCTGAATTTTGACTGGTACCGATTATGCACATCGGCCCAGGTCACAACTGGATACTCAATTAAATTCTGCTTTAGCTGCCGTGAAGCCACCAAACTTACGTTCAGGCCTTGAGTAAGTAAAATCTTGGATAGCCTGATCACGCTCAACTATGTCTAATAAAAGACTAAACGGTCGTTGCAAATATAATCCGGGGTATTATGCCCAGAGTTGATCCCACAGGGAATTTACGTATCAATCAAGTCTTTAGAATACGCAACTTTTACTCAATCAATTCTCTCAAGACTTTTTAATATAAATTGGTGATATTTTACTAATTCTACTGACAATAATAATAACTAATAATTACTAACAATGTGTTGTACACAATTATGATAAAGGTCTAAGGTTATGTTTTCCCCGTTGGTGAACTTACTTCTAGGATACTTTATATAGCTTGATTAGTTGTCTATATCAATCATGAACACTCTATCTACCATAAATCTCTCTCAAGTAATTATGATAATTTACTAGACGCACTCTCTCAAGTTACGCTAGCTAGATTGCATTACAGTTCACTTTAGATTGCACCCGAGGTATCGTTATCTCTAATCCAATCTCTAAACCCTCGATTATGACTTTCGTCCATACTCCGGGAGAGATGTTGTCCAAACAACTACCTAAATATGCACTCTCTCTCAAGTAGATACATAATAAATAGGAACAGNACCAAAACCCTAGATTAAAGAAGTTAGCTAGACATGTTCATAAGAATCAAACCCAAAATAAATTGCATAATTGAACTACAAAGTAATGAATAAAAGATGTAAAAATCAATGTTTTGTCACTTCAATGGTTTCCTCTCTTCGAATCCTTCGAATCCCTTGAATCCCCCTTGAATTTATGTTTTTGGGGTTTATTTATATGTTTAGGACAAACCCTAAACGTGTAGGAGACTTCTATTTCAACCGGAAAACACTTAAACTCGTTAAAACTCGGAATTGACCGAACTTGGGACCCTGAGTGTTTTGGCTCAAACGCCCTCTTAAGGCTAGGGAAGGCCTGGTGTTTGGGCTCTAACGCCCCCCTAACGCCACGGGCTGCCTGGCTTTAGGGGCCAAACGCCCGGCTATCGCCCGGGTGTTTCCTCTTTGATCCTTAAGCGTATTTTCGACTTATTTGCATCTCTTTAGCTACGTTTCCATCTCTACTTCACCTACACATGAAATAAACTCCATTAAGCACATAAAAAGTGTGTTTTTATCATTAACGCACATAAAATGTAAAGCATATAACATATTAAAGCATGAATTCTAGCCCCGCATCAATACTCCACACTTAAACATTTGCTCGTCCTCGAGCAATCACACTACACTCATGTACACAACTT
>ML343949.1:0-98146 GCA_005239505.1 Nicotiana paniculata | reverse complement strand
ATATATATATATATATATATATATATATATATATATATATATATAGGGAGGAGCAATAAGGGTTGACATGTGGGATCGGGTTGCACGCCGCAACAAGGAGCGATAAGGGAGGACATTTATATTTTTATTGTTTATAAATTAAAGGCTGGAACACTCATTGTTTTATTGTCATTATTTCATATTCTGCTCTTTCTATTATTTAAAGTGAAACTTGTTTCGTTTTTAATTGTTGAGACATAAATATTGTGAAAGGATTTGACTTAAATTGTGAAAATCCTTTTTATAAATAAAGAGATGTGATTGTCTGATGGGAGCGGGTTGCACGCCGCAACAAGGAGTGATAAGGGTGGACAGGTGGGATCGGGTTGCACGCCACAACAGGAGTAATAAGGGTGATATATTTATAGGGAGGAGCAATAAGGGTCGACTTGTGGGAACGACCTGCACGCCGCAACAAGGAGCGATAAGGGAGGACATTTATATTTTTACTGATTTTCAAAGAAAAACAAAGTTTTGAAAACTTACTATTTTACATTACTATTTTTCATATTTTAGCAATACTTTTAACTAAAGTTAAAGTTTGGAACCCTGAAAATTATTTGAGAGTTGGTTATAGCTGAGGCCTGGAAAAGGCGGCTGAGCCATTTCATTGTTGTTGCAGTACTTAATTATTTGTTTAGATTTTCTTCTTGCTTTGTATTTATTGTCTCAGTTATATTTTTCTTGTTCGTGTAAAATTGTTTTATTGCGTTATAGTATATATTCTTGTCACAGGTTATATGTTGTTAATGCCCCGCCGTAGCCTCGTGACTACTTCGTCGAGGTTAGGATCGGCACTTACTTAGTACATGGGGTCGGTTGTACTGATACTACCCTCTGCACTCTTTTGTGCAGATCCAGGTATCGACCTGCAGTAGAGATATTTAGAGCGACTATTCGTTTATTTGGAGACACGAGGTATATATGTCGGTGTTAGCAGATCCCAAAAGTCTTCTCCTATTTCCATAAACGATGTTTCATGTTATTCAGAACAGTTACATTATTTATTTCGGCCCAGTATTTGTAGTATTCTTTAGTAGTTCGTGAATTGTGACACCAGACCCTGGGTAGTCTTAGAGTTATTTATATAATTATTTCGCGGTTCGTTTTTATTAAATTGTTTATTATTTTATCATTGGAAATCATTTAAATTTAAGTTTATGTTAAGATTTATTTGTTGATGTTTAAGAAGATAATCAAAGGAAGTTAGCTACTCAAACTCTAACGTTGGCTTGCCTAGCAAGTGTGGTGTTAGGTTCCATCACGATCCCTAAGGTTGGGAATTTGGGTCGTGACAAGTTGGTATCAGAGCACTAGGTTACTTAGGTCTCACAATTCACGAACAAGCTTAGTAGAGTCTGAAGGATCGGTACGGAGACGTCTATACTTATCTCTCGGAGGCTATTGAGTTAGGAAACAACTCCATTTTTATTTCTACTCTATTGTGCGAATTTATTCTATCATGAATGATTGAGCTTGTCTATTCTTGTCCTCTCACAAATCTTGACAACACACGAAGCGTCTACAATCGGAAAGATGAAGCCCCAATGAAAACTACGATTAGGGGGAGAGACAGAAGAAGAGCTTAGACTAAAGCTCGAACATCAGCACCTATTGTACAATCTCAAATGGATCTAGACGTGGAGGTTCTAGCGCAGTCAATACATGTTGGACTAGCCCATATCCCAGAAGGATTTATAGCTACTTCAGTACTGCATAGCAAGGGAATAGTTGAAAGCAACGTAGTTGATTTATATGAGCTGTGAAGTTTAACATTGTGACTTATCAGACATTGTGACCTATGGCTTCGTGCCAAGTCGGGAAGTCCGTTGTCAAGGAATAGATTGCGGGGTCATGTGTTATATCGGTTTTGGCCTGGAATGTATAAGGCCTGAGAGTTTGCAAGAGATAAAGCTGGGACTAGCGATATGTGTGCCTCCTTAATAATCTCATACCTCGGCACCACAGGAGTTATGTGAACAACTTTGAATCTACATAAGATCTACTCAACGTGGAAGTCACGGTTGCGGATTTTGGGGTCCTCCGGAGGGAGTACAGTGGTTAACAAGATTCTAGACTATATGGTCCGTGCCAAGAATTATATGAATAGAGCTCTACTTTTGTGATCATTGTGTGTCAATAGAGATGAGAGTTACCCCTAAAGAACAATGAAAAATATGACTAAATGAGGTAGCTCAGCAGTGTTGAGTCAACATAGTAAAAGAAGAAATTGGTCACCGGTGTTTGTGGCAAGCCTATGAAGAGGACGACCAACCAATGCAACATCAACTCCTTGACTCAGTTCTCATAAATGCTTTTGAAAGAGTTTGTTTCTTAGACTCTCCATAATGTGTGGCGCATAGGGTTTAAAGGGTTGCTTCAGGCCACCATCATAGTGTCAGGACATGCCATTAGGTTTGATAAGTTATCCCGTCATACTCCTACTTCGGTTCATATAGCTAGAGAACAAGTTCACAGACTCATTAAAGGACTCAAATATGATTGTAAAATTTTAGACGACTCATGGCAGGTTGATACTTCATTTCGGGTAGTGGTAGAAATTGTCCTAGACTTGGGAGAGTCATATTTCATCAGAACACTCAGGCTACGTTCCCCGTTGAAGTTATAATTCAATTTACATGAACAACTAGAGAAAAATGGGTCAGAATGTCGAAGTGGAAGTCAGATTCCTAGAGGTGCAGACGCCAATTGATATATTTTCTATGGTATGGTTGAGGTAATTATATCAAATGGTTCCATTAACATAAAAATCTCTAGTTATCATAAAGTGATGATTTCCTGAACTTTAATCGGTTATGCGTATCTAATAAAATTCTTCAAATATGCTCCACTCACGATGAGCTTCGCAACTCAAAAAAAATCTACTTATGGGAATACTTGTATTGAGAAATTCTATGGAGATCTCGATGTTTATCATCACGTGTTGTAATTTTGTTTAACAAAAAATATTTAAAGGAAGAAAATGGAAGGTTTCGAGTGGCACGATGCACATGTTGCTTGTGATTCAGAATCGAGGACGAGATCCTCGCATTGTAATATGACTTGAGATGTTTAAATCGGGCTACGAGCTGCGGTGGAAGTTATGTAAGGACGAGGTCCTTGTGGTGGAAATACTTGTGTTTAAATTCTCCCGTGTGAATTAAAAATTTTGTTATAGTACTGGTCATTCCTGTTAGGATTATTCAACAATTAATGTATAAAAAAATGATGATGATCATAAGAATAAATGAATAAACAATAATAATAAAAGTAATACTAATAATAATTAAATAAATAAATAAGGAAATAAACTAATTAATTAATTGTGTATAATTTGCCGAATCCGTGTCAGAATTATTGATCTTTGACCTACAAGGTAGGTGCCCCTCTTAAGTGGCGTTAAATGAGATACGTTAAGTCGGGTATATAATTATGAGGTCTTCATGAATCGCACCTCGTCATTAGTATTGTGATGTTTGAAAGGGGATTATTGTTAACATGAAGTTGTTGATAATTCTGTAATTGCCTATGAACTACTATTAAGAAAATAGAGGCAATGAGTATGGGCAGCCTTGTGTATATTCCAGTTGGTGAGAGGCCGTTAGCTTCAAACATTCAGACGTTGGCTAATCAGTTCGTGAGGTTGGATATTTCCCCTAGCAGTGTTCTATCTCTTTCAGTTGCTCGGTCTTCTCTAATCGAGCATATCCGGAAGCGGCAGGATGGTCATCCACATTTGGCTGTTCTTAGGGACATAGTTCGAAACGGTGATGCCAAGCAGGTTATAGTTAGAGATGATGGTGTTTTGAGGATGCATGGTCGGTTATGTGTGCCTAATGTTGATGATTCTTGAGAAGTCTCACAATTCTAAGTATTCTATTCACCCAGGGGCAGCTAAAATATACCAAGATTTGAGACCGCATTATTGTTGGAGAAGGACGAAAAAGGACATTGTGGCGTATGTGGCTCGTTGCTTAAATGGTCAGCAGGTAAAGTATGAGCATCAGAGATCTGGTGGCTTACTTCAGCAGATAGAGATTCCTGAGTGGAAGTGGGAGCGTATCAGTATGGACTTCGTTGTTGGACTCCCAAGGAGAGGAAATTTGACGCACTTTGGGTTATTGTGGACATTTCATTCCTTTGGCAAGTAGTTATACTTCAGAGCGGTTGGATGAGTTATATATTTGGAGATAGTTCGCCTTCACGGTGTGCCAGTATCTATCATTTCAGATCGAGGTACGCAGTTTACTTCGCATTTTTTGAGGGCAGTTGAGCGTGAGTTAGGTACCCGAGTTGAGTTGAGTACAACATTTCACCCTCAGACTGACGGACAGTCTGAGCGTACCATTCATATATCGGAGGATATGCTCCGCGCTTGTGTTATTAACTTTGGAGGTTCGTGGGATCAGTTCTTGCAGTTAGCGGAGTTTTCTTATAATATAGTTATCAGTCGCGCATTCAGATGGCTCCCTATGAGGCATTATGTGGTAGACGATGTAGATCTCCAGTTGGATGGTTCGAGCCTGAAGAAGCTCGGTTATTGGGTACAAATTTAGTCGGAGGCCTTAGATAAGGTTATGATTATTCATGAAAGGCTTCGTGCAGCTTAGTCGAGGCAAAAGAGTTATGCCGATCGTAAGGTTCGTGATGTGGCATTCATGGTTGGAGAGAGAGTATTGCTTCGGGTATCGCCCATGAATGGTGTTATGAGGTTTGGAAAGAAGGTTAAGTTGAGCCCTAGGTATATCGGGTCGTTTAAGATTCTTGATAGAGTGGGGGAGGTAGCGTATAGACTTGCGTTGCCTTTAGGGTTATCCTCAATTCATCTTGTATTCCATGTGTCTATGCTCCGGGAATACCATGGTGACCCGTCCCACGTGTTAGACTTCAGCTCTGTCCAATTGGAAAAAGACTTGACTTATGAGGAAGAGCCGGTAGCCATTTTAAATAGGCAGATTCGTCAGTTAAGGTCTAAGAGTTGTCCTTGAGTTTCAGTGCAGTGGAAAGGCCAGCCCGTTGAGGCAGATACTTGGGTGTCCGATTCGAACATGTAGAGTAAATATCACACTTGTCTGGTCTAGTTCTATGATAGGCGCCATCACGACTTGCCTGGGTTTGGGGTCATGACACATACAATGTGTAGATGCGAGATTCAGGTCTTGTAAGGAATACTGGGTGTTGGAAATTGGGTTCTAAGGCTTAAAGACTAAGTTTAAAGTAAGGATATATACAGTTATGATGTGTTGTCACAATTACATAGATTGGGGTGGTGTAGGATCAGCCCCGTGTATATGCATGGTAAGGTTACACGGCGATTTGATGGCTTTGGAATGAATCTTGGCACATTCGAGGATGAACGTATGTTTAAGTGTGGGAGAATGAAATGACTCAGACGTTATTTTGATAATTTCCATTCCATTCAGCTATTCGAATTCTTGAGCAGCATCGTACGATGTATTATCACTTGTGTGAATCGTCGGTTATGTTTTCAAGTTATTCAGAATTGATTTGGAAGAATAATTCTCAACTAAGAAGCTTTAAGTTGGAAGAGTTGAGCAAGCTTGACTTTTGAGTACTTGACTTGGGATTGGAGTTATGGTGCTTCCGGTAGGTCCAGTTGATGATTTTGGACTTGGGCGTATGCTCGGATTTGTATTTTGAAATTTATAGAAGGTATCGACATTATTTGGTAAAATTTGAAAATTTGAAGGTTTGGAATGTTCATAACTTTGACTAGGAGTTGACATTGTATGATATCGGGTTTGGATTATGGTTCTGAGAATTAGAATAGTTTCATTATGTTATTTTGGACTTGTGTACAAAATTTGAGTTCATTCCGAGTTGATATGATAAGGTTCCGCACGAGTTTTGGAAGTTGAAAGATTCAAAGTTGATTAAGTTCGATTTGAGGGGAGATTTGATTCCTCGAGTAAGTTTGTGTTATGTTATGGGAATTGCTGGTATGTTCGGTCGAGGTCCTGAGGGGCTCGGGTGAGTTCTAATAGGTTTGTGTTGTGTTGCGCTCGTTTTTTATGTTTCAACGTCATTTCTTCAAGAATAAATGGTATCATATTAAGCAAATGAGCTCCAACTGTTGTTTTGATTGAAGCATTAGATCTGTATTGTAATTTTGAAACCATAACAATTGGAATCATCAAGTTTTCGACATCGTATGAGGAATTTATGGTCAATTTACTAAGAATTGGGTTGCCAATTTTTTTCATATTAATAATGAAATTGCCTCTGAATTCTTATTTTAAAATTTGCACTATTTTAAAATATTAAAACCAACATATCTCCTTTATTAAAAGGCCAAATGGAGTGATTCAAAAGCGTCACTTGACTAGAATTTCACAAGGAATCCATTGGAGGCATCAAAAATGGTTTCGAGATTGTTTGGCATATTAAACGAGGTAGAACAGCTGGGCATAAGCATTAAATATCGAGAGTTTGTTCATTTAGCCATATTTAGAGTTGGGGAGCTCGGATTCGGATAATTTTGGAAGAGATATTAACCACATGGATTGGGTTTAGTATTCTATACTCAGTTTAGGTTATATTTCATGAATCCATCTTCGTTTTTTGCATTTGATTGATGATTTCGAAGTGAAATTTTAGGGAGGTTTTGTCTAAAATTTCATAAAGTAATTTTTTTAGTATTGAACATCAATTCAGAGTTGGATTTGAGTGAAATTAATTTGGTTGGACTCGTAATTGCATGGGTTGTCGGATTTTGTGAGTTTCGTTAGGTTTCGAGGTGGGGGCCCTGTCACGACTCAAACTGGACGATCATGACTAGCATCCATGCCATACTTGCCGAGAACCAACATACATTTTATCTAACATTCTTATTATCTTTAAGGGATAACGAGATCAATATAAATGGTAGATATGGATCATGAACATACATCACACGAGATGACAAGATTTCTAAGAAACTACATAAAAGGTACGAGCTACAATGCTGCCATTAAATACTATACAACAAAAATTAGCCAACAAGGCATACCAAACTATACATGAGTCGACACCTGTCTATGAGCCTCTAAAGGAGCATAAGTAATGTAACATAGCCGGAACAGGGCCCCGACATACCCGTAATATCTGTAACAAAAATGCATACCAAGACCACGGCAAGTCCGGAGAAGGGATCTCGCCTATAACCGTTGAACTGGAAAGCCTATTATGGTGGGGGAGCTTTGTCTACCTGCCTATCAGGACCTGCAGCACGACATGCAGCATCCACAAATAAAACGACGTCAGTACGAATAAAGTACTGAGTACGTAAGGCAGGAAAGCATAAATAAGAATAGTAATGTAAAGAGAGATGAAGGCGATAAAACATGTAGCATCTGAGTGCTTCTAAGAGACATTAACATGAAATAGATGATACATATATACACATAATCTTTTTAAACATCTGCCTCTGTGGGCATCATAATCATCATAGAACATTCGCCTCTGTGGGCATCATCATATTATACCCGGCCTCAATGAGGACTCGGTAAACCCAACTGATCAGTGGTTGCGCAATAGGTGCCATACCCGGCCGACTATAGCGCGACTCGGTAGAGTTAAATAGATATATATATATATATATATATATATATATATATATATATATATATATATATATATATATATATATATATATATATATATATATATATATATAATACATGCAGGACTCATTGGAATCATGTTCTGAACATTTCAGAGCGACGCAAGGTCGATATTCTCCGTACACATCATTAGGGANGTAGAGTAAAATAGATACATATATATAATGCATGCAGGACTCATTGGAATCATGTTCTGAACATTTCGGAGCGACGTAAGGTCGATATTCTCCGTACACATCATTAGGGATAACTCTTCATCGAGAATATTATAAGAATCAGGAAGTACCAACAACATTTATAACATAAGAATAAGGGAAGCAACATTAACATCAATTATTCCATAAGAAGGGAAACAATGTAAGTACTGCTAGTTTCTAAGAGTAGAGTATCTTTGGAAGCTCGTTCATTGCATTATGTACAATCGGAGTCGTGCAAAAGAAGGAAAGGGATAGCCTCACATACCTTGTATATACTGCCCCAACCTCAAGCTACGCAAATGTCACAACTCCTTAATCTACAATAAGAGAAACGACACTATCGTTATCGTTTAAGCGTCATAACTATTATGTATCGACCATAACCTATTTTACGATGAAACGGAAAACACCTCCCCTATATATATAACTTCACACAGGTAAAAAAAATCACCAAACAGCCCAAACAACATCAATAATAATTATATTGAGCCTCCCAAAACAGTCCACAAACAACCTAATCACTTCACACATAAGACAACCACCGTAGTCGTGTCAAACGACCCGAAAATATTACAACGAACGACCATCTCACAACCCTACATCTATATGGTGTTTCCCCACACTCATCCTCCTCCAAAACTCCAAAAAACAGTAGTAAAACACACAGCCCAACAACAACACAAAACAGTCCGCTACAAGTCAAATAACTCGAACTCACGGCTTCCGATCACCGTTCTGTGAGTTCTAACTATTAGGAAACATATTTATCAACCTTCCTTGATGTTTAAACACTAAAATACATATATTAGACGTTTCTTAACTATGAAGTACCTTCCAAAACTCTAACTACAAGGAAAAAGGAGAGGCGGTATAATGACACTTACGTCGTAGGGATCGTTTTGATGTTATTGCTTCTCGATTTCTTGCCCGGAATGATAATATTCTTTGAAACCCTAGAAGATAGCTTGAGGTTATGTTTATGGGTGTTATCTGGTCGTTCTATTCTGAATAATTAAGAGAAAGCCGACCTAAGATTTATATATATCAAGTTTGGAAAAGTCAAAGAGGTGCTAGCTTGGAACCCTAGGATTGGTCAATCTTCCGATGCTTATATCTTTTTATCGTGATGTCGTATTAATGAATGGTTAAGA
Source organism: Nicotiana paniculata (assembly GCA_005239505.1). Taxonomy (NCBI): domain Eukaryota; kingdom Viridiplantae; phylum Streptophyta; class Magnoliopsida; order Solanales; family Solanaceae; genus Nicotiana; species Nicotiana paniculata. Next base: position 89,137 of record ML343949.1, on the reverse strand, counting down.
GCGTTGGAAACTAAATTTCAAGACCTTAAACTTGATATATTATATGTCCCAATAGGACCTCATATAGCACATGAAATGTATTTCTCAAAAAGCTCTGGTGATCCACCCATTTGTCACTTATGATGTATGCGAAGTCTCGCGAAACTGCAAATATCTCTCTACTCCTATGTTGTATTGATCAACAGTATAATGAATTGGAAACTAGACTCATAGATATTAAATTTGGTTGGTAGACATCCAATAATTCCAAGTATACTGGGAGAAAACCTCAGTTACATTTTACCTAATTTTAAGCACATTATGAGTGTAATTTGTGAAGACCTTTCCCGACTTTTGTTCCACAATTTTCTTGACTTCAAAATGTACAATGCAAATATCATACGATAAAAATTAACTCATAGCATAACCTCCTTATCATTTAATGAACCATAGACTCACCCTAAAGTACATGTTATAACATTCCAAACTCGTCTACTTTCGACGAAACTTATTTTCTTCAATTGGTTTAGGTTCTAAGCTTTCCAACCCTCTTGGTACTCGTTATTCATGATATTAAATATTTTTAACCTCCAATGTAACATGATTAACTTAGTTTATATTCCATCAAACATAATCTTATTTCTGGGCTTACATCAATTAGCTTACGATGTACTCTCACGTACGAAAACACGGGGTGTAACATCATTCCCCCCTTTGGAACATTCGTCCTCGAACGTTGACTAATGCACTTTTTCATATCTTAAGCAATAATTCTTACGAATAATTGAATATTGTCTTTGACATATAGGGAGTTGTTCGGTGAATAAATCCAAAGGCTAGAACATTCCCTCATTTAGGCCTCTTTCTCACACCATGACTTGTGGTCGAACTCCTTTCAATGTTGTAACTATTTCTACCTTCTTTCATGCAGCCTAGACAATTCTAACCTTGAATGTGCGCCAATGCGACTCTTTTATCTTTTTTTATTTCTTGTTAGCTTTTAACCTATCTTTATGATTCACTTGGTGAAGATATATTTTACTATGACAAGTTGTCCCTCTGTGCATTTATAGGTGTACTGAAGTTCTTTGTTTGGTATTTTGTTGAACTTACGACTATTGCTATATCTTGTTTCATAGCCTTAGTTATCTATGCTTATGGATTTACCACTACTACGTAGGTCATACTATACCATAACCCTTACTTCGGTTTATTATTATGGAGACTTGCCACCCAACTCCAGTTTTTTCTCTCACCGCTTATCCTATATGTATAAATCTAAGCCATTTCACGCTTCCTTATTGCCGTCCATCTTAATAATGTCAGCATAATCTCATCTCATACTTTGTAACTTCCATCCATTCATTGTTGATTCACCTTCATATTGATCTATAATCCAACACTGATAATTTAAAATCTCTTATGTAATATATCGTCACTAGGGCTCACGTCTCATCCGGGAACATCTAATGATTTTCCTGATCCACTTAGGGACGATACTATAATGCAATAACTGTATTTCATAGCATCCCAATGTGATTCATCTTATGGGGGTATTCTAATCACGTGCAGTTCATGAAATACTTGTTCTCTAAATCATTACTCAATCAAAGGTCTAAACGTCATCCTCTTATCATTTATCACAATTACACCCTTACTTTACTACCATGGTAGCATTCTATCTCTTCTAAATGCTCCTGGTTTTAAACTCCTTTGAGTTCACTCATGATATACTGAGCTTTTTATAACTGTATGGAAACCATCAGCTCTCTTATTGTGATGGGTTTAATCCTGAGGAATTACCTATGCTCGTCGCCTTCTCACACGCCTTTTCTTATCCTTACTCATGCCTAGTTAAAACCTTGTTGCTCTACCATAATTTATCTTACAACCTACGCACATCTACTTATACTACTCGTAACCTTCCTTTCATCATGTTAGCACCATAGATTTCCTTTCACACCTTCTCAGTTGTCTTTAAATGTAAACAATTACTTTTCCTGGTCGTTCTGCCACTTGTTGTATGGATACTTGGCTTATCTTAGTTCCCATGAATTAGTTCCCTATATCTCATAGATCTCAATTATCAACTCTTGATTTTTTTTTTCTTCTTCCCATTCATTAGCTACTATAGGTGACACTTACTTATGGAGTGTATACAATATTATAGTTAGACTGTTGTGACAAGACCATTTCATCTTTAGGTCACTATGCTTATGTTGAAGCCTTCTTCCTTATTTCTTCAGTTAGTCTTTCATTGCAGTGCTTAGGGAAGACCCTCTGACTTTTGTAAAGCCACAATTTTATTTCGTTGTATACCCCACGGTATTTATGATGTTCTTACTTGCCTATAATTATCCTTAGTTACTTACCTCTATGCCCTTGTGCTCGTAAGTTGCTTCTGAATTGAAATTTTAGTTGTCTCCATTGTGGAACTCTCTTTTATTTTCGTAACACTTATATTGTACCTTCTACTACCCCAACTCCTGTCTGAATATTTCTCGAGGATTACGATTTTGTATCTAATAGACTAAATTTCCTATGCTTGGTTTCACTACGTTTATCTTGCATGATCTACTAATTTGCCTATATCCTCCTATCTATCCATAACTAGGCTCTTCTTGAATCAACTACTGACTACCCATTGGTCCACTCTTATATATTTATTTTATGTAACGCCTCTTGGGTTATGTCATTTGTCTTAACTTACCTCTTGTATGAGATCCTTATGTATCAAGTTTTCATTCCCACTTATATATCAATATCATCAAGTGCGTAACCCTTATTGATTCTCCCCAACATCATGCTTGCATAATGTTCTGGAGTTATATTATATCTGTAGGATATGAATAAATTTAATCTTATTCCTTTCACCTTTTTACCACATTCTTCCTTTACCATTTGATATTTACCTCTTCATCTTTGGCATTTTGTTTCTACATCTTCACAGACATTACTCGCCTTGTGGTAACCCTTCTACACCAGGTATATTTGAATTTCGTACACACAAGGGTGAAACGTGGTATAACTGGCACATTTAGTCCCATAAGCTTAACTCTTCTCATAGTGTTTGCTTTAGGGAAGCGTCTTCGTGAATGACCTTTAAAGGTTATTTGATATATATAAACCATAGGACGGCTTTCTCTTCATTATTAAGCATAAAACGACCAGATAATACCCATAAACATAACCTCAAGCTATCTTCTTTGGTTTCAAAGAAGATTATCATTCAGGGCAAGAATCGAGAAGCAATAACATCAAAACGATCCCAACGACGTAAGTGTCATTATACCGCCTCTCCTTTTTCTTTGTAGTTAGAGTTTTGGAATGTAATTCATAGTTACGAAATGTCTAATATCTGTATTTAAGTGTTTAAATATCAAGGAAGGTTGATAAATATGTTTCCTAATAGTTAAAACTCACAGGACGGTGATCGGAAGCCGTGAGTTCGAGTTATTTGACTTGTAGCGGACTGTTTTGTGTTGTTGTTGGGATGCGTGTTTTACTACTATTTTGTGATTTTTTGGAGGAGGAAGAGTGTGGAGAAACACCCTATAGATGTAGGGATTTGAGCTGGTCGTTCTTTGCAACATTTTCGGGTCGTTTGACGCGACTACGGTGGTCTTCTAATGTGTGAAGTGATTAGGTTGTGTGTGGACTGTTTGGGAGGCTCAATATAATTATTATTGATGTTGTTTGGGATGTTTGGTGATTCTTTTGACTTGTGTGAAGTCATATAAATAGGGGAGGTTCTGTCCGTTTCATCGTAAAATAGGTTGTGGTCGATACATAATAGTTATGACGCTTAAACGATAATGATAGTGTCATTTCTCTTATTATAGATTAAGGAGTTGTGACATTTGCGTAGCTTGAGGGTGGGGCAGTATATACAAGGTACTTGAGTCTATCCCTTTCCTTTTTTTTCTCGACTCCGATTGTACATAATGCAATGAACGAGCTTCCAAAGATACTCCTCTCTTAGAAGATAGCAGTACTTACATTGTTTCCCTTCTTATGGAACAATTGATGTTAAGGTTGCTTCTATTATTATTATGTTATCAATGTTGTTGGTACTTCCTGATTCTTATAAGATTCTCGATGAAGAGTTAGCCCTAATGATGTGTACGGATAATATCGACCTTACGTCGCTCCGAAATGTTCAAAATGTGATTCCAATGAGTCCTGCATGAATTGTATATATGTATCTATTTTACTCTACCGAGCCATGCTATAGTCGGCCGGGTATGACACCTATTGCACAACCACTGATCAGTTGGGTTTACCGAGTCCTCTTTGAGGCCAGGTATGATATGATGATGATGATGCCCACAGAGGCAAATTTTCTATTTTGATGATGATGCCCACATAGGCGGATGTTTAAAAACATTAATGTCTCTTAGAAGCACTCAGATGCTACAAGTTGTATCTCCTACATCTCTCTTTACGTTACTGTTTTTATTTATGCTTTCCTGCTTTACGTACTCAGTACATTATTCGTACTGACGTCTTTTTATTTTGGACGCTGCATGTCATGCTGCAGGTCCTGATAGACAGGTAGACAAAGCTCCCCCACCACAATAGGCTTTCCAATTCAGCGGTTATAGCGAGATCCCTTCTCCGGACTTGCCGTGGTCTTGGTATGCATTTTTGTTACAGATATTATAAGCATGTCGGGGCCCTATTCCGGATATGTTGCATTACTTATGCTCCTTTAGAGGCTCATAGACAGGTGTCGACTCATGTATAGTTTCGTATGCCTTGTTGGCTAATTTTTGTTGTATAGCATTTCATGGCAGCGTTGTAGTTTGTACCTTTTATGTAGTTTCTTAGCAATCTTATCATCCCATGTGATATATGTTCATGATCCATATCTACCATTTATATTGATCTCGTTATCCCTTAAAGATAATAAGAATGTTAGATAAAATGTACGCTGGTGCTCGGCAAGTATGACCCAGGTGCTAGTCATGATCCTCCAGTTTGGGTCATGACAAACTTGGTATCAAAGCAGATCTGTCCTAGGGGTTGTTTATGAGCCATGTCTAGTAGAGTCTTGTTTATGGGTGTGTTGTGCACCACACTTATAAGAAAGAGGCTACAGGGCATTTAGGAATGTTACTATTTCTTCTTACTCTAGATCGTGTGGTAGAGCTCAATCGTAAGAACTCAATTTCCTCAATTCTATCTTATTTATAATACGGCGATGCATACATCTAGAAAGATGGAGGTAAGAGATTGCAATGTGGTTGTGGAAGAGTTGAGTCAGAGGAACTCAATTTTGCATCATTCTTATGATGATTAAATGTGAGGGCTTCAGTAGATCATGTGCGTACTAAGATGTGTTAGTTTCTTAATAAGGAGCTCTAACGAAAGAATATCTATCTACCCATATGGTAAAAAGAAATAAGAGAATCAGAAGGTAGATACGAGTTTTAGCAAGTAAAAGAAGAAAGATAAAGAATTGTACGAGGTACCTTGTTAATAAAGATTATCAGTATTTATAATTCTGGCAGAGAAATATAATCATTTTTAGTTACTTTCAACGGTAACAGATATATCTACAATTGTCCATACCAATCTCAATTATTCCCTATGGGAGCTTACTGAAATAATTTAAGAGAATGATAGGATATCGGGATCCATCTGGGATTAGAGTAACCGAAAATTGTGGATAGATTGTTATCATTATTTAACATTTTTGAAGGGTAGTGCAGAACATGGTAATAGTTCTCATTTGGAGATAGCCATATGGTCACTCTAGAATAGAACAGTCAGATATGAATACTAGAATATTCAGAAATTTTAGAAGATAGGCACTAGGATCCTAGAAGGGATAAATATTTGCCTTAGTATGACTCCAGCCACTAGTAAGAAAAACAAAGAATGTTAGGAGTCCCGAAGAGCTAGTGATATGAAGCAGGGGGACCTAAATTTGAAAGAACGCCATGTTGAAGTCTTTATAAATGGGCGATAGACAGAGATATTAGCATGAGAATAAGAAGAGAGTAAATGAAATATTATGAGTAAGAGGTGATAAATGAGTGATAGCGGTAAATCAGAATATGGTATAATGATAATGTCTATAGTCAAGTGAAGGAAAAAAAAAGAGAGGAGACAGGCCTTGAGACAATACAAAAGTGTAAGCCATAAAGCCATACCCTCATTTCGAGAAATGTGTTGGTGACTCACACGGGATTACCATAAGGAAAAGTTAGACCCCCAAGTAATAGAAATTAGTATGGGATAGTAAACAAAAAAAAAATCGAACATGAATTAGGGATCAAAGGAATTGGTAATAGTCGACATCGTTCCAAATATAGTGTTTCGACAATAATAGAATGAACAATAGAACAATAATCCAACTCAAATGAGACCAACTGAGAGAAATAATGATAATATAACAAAACTTTTATACGAAGAATCCGAAGGACTACTAGTATAAATTAGGAGCTTCTAAGATTTATAGTTTACAAAGCTAGTATGAAATAAATACATAATCTGTTCAAAATGTACATAAGCAGATTTATAAATCTAAAGATACCAAGAACAAGAGGCATCTATAACCGAAACAAAGGTACTTCTTCAATGCCAGCTCCCTCCTTACACATCAATATTAGCTCCTAAATCTGCATGCAAGGTGCAGAAGTGTAGTATGAGTACAACCAACCCCATGTACTTAGTAAGTAACAAACCTAGCCTTAGGTTGAAAGTAGTGAAGAGCCTGGACAAACAGTCAGAGTCTGACACCCGTAACCAAGAACTACTCGTAATAATATAATAAAAGCAGTACAAGTAATAACTCAAGATATGATACTCAACTCGTTCAAATTACGAAAAAATAGGCATGCTTTTCAGGTATAACAGTAAAACCCAATCTTTCACTGAAATTACAAAAATAAGATGTACCAGAAAAACTGTGATTTTTCCCCAAAAACATTCAATAACAGATAATATATTTCATTCTCATATAGCATGAGGAAAGCATATATCTATGCCAACATGTCAATGTGCATGTATAGTCATGAGTGTCACAAACCGTATAACATGAAGAACTGCATCTCATTTCCTGTACATCAAGTATGCATGCCAAATGCAATGCATCACAGCGATGAACTCATGTACTCACACTTTCAGAATACTCAATCTCATTGTCTTGCACTCCCCTGATCATGCTCAATCACTAAGGACACTCAGTCACTCCGCACTATACCGTATCAGCACTCACTGCTGGTATGGAAAACTTTAGAGGGGCGGATACTGCCCAAGGCTAATAAAACCTACTGTAGCGCATAGCCTGATCCCATCATGAATCTATAAAACCCGCTGCGTCGTGCGGCTTGATTCCATCATGAATCAACAAAACTTGTTGCGGCGCGCAACTTGATCACATCAGTATGACTCACAATCTGGCCCTTAGACCTCAACTCAGTCATCAATCTCAATATCACTTTACGGAATTTTGGACAAAAATCCCCAAATTACACTTTGAAATCATCAATCAAATGGCAAAAACGAAGATAGGTTCATGAAATATAACCAAAACCGAGTGTTCTTCCTCATTTCTTGTGCAAAATGATCCCTTAGCCTTATGCGAATGCGGAGGCAGAGGTTAGCCTCATGCAGGTATGGAGACAGAGCTTAGTCTCATACAAGATAGGGGACATGGCTTAGTCCCATGAAAATGAAGGCAGAGATTAGCCTTATGCGAATGCAGAGCTAGAGCTTAACCTCGTGCAAGGTGGAGACAGAGCTTTGTCTCATGCAAGATGCGGGACAGGGCTTAGTCCCATGCAAATGAAGGCAGATATTATCCTTATGCAAAGGGAAGGAAGAGGTTAGCCTGATGAAAATGGGGGAGGTAGAGCTTAACCTCATGCAGGATGAAGCCAGAGATTAGCCTTATGCAAGGGAAAGCAGCGTTTAGCCTTATGCAGAAAGTATAATGAATAGCAGATAGCCTTGTGAGGATTGTGACTTTGAGGCATGTTTATCCTTTGATCCTGCATCCAAAGAAAAATCGTGAGTTTTGTAGATGGGGGAGGTTGATTCATGTCCCCGCTGTCTTTGCTTGTACTGCTTTGCTTGGTATGATGATCCTGTTTGCATCATCGGGGTAGCGTTTGGCTAAACAGAGTTACCTTACAAGTAAGAATGCATAGTTTTGTAAAGACATAGTAAAAATGTACTTTAAGAATTTTAGATGAACCGGAGACCGTGACAAGATCTGAGACATTGCAACCTCTTTTGCTATGGAATTTTGAGGGTCCTCCTCAAAATCTGCCCCAGTTAAATGGATTGATGTCTCTGACTGCTGTACATGCTGTGATCTTCGGAATTTTGAGGATCCTCAAAATTCTGCCCCAGTTTCCAATTGTGGGGGAAAATAAGATTTTTATTGGTTTGTCACCGAATCCATAGGGCTGCCTACGTATCCCCTGTTAAACAAGAATCAGGTCGGGCGTAGTTCAATTTACATCATTTGAGAAAGCATAAAGAGTTACACATAGCATTTCTGAACATACTAGATGCAGTCAGTCTCCATCGTCATCCAGAAATAACCAGCTCTAATTATCTTTTTAGCCAAGATAAAACCATTCATATGCGGGCCGCAGGTCCCAGCATGTATTTCTTCAAGTAGCTTATAAGCTTCCTTTGCATCAACACATCTCAGTAATCCCAAGTCAGGAGTTCTCCTGTATAGGGTTCCTCCGCTGTGAAAGAAACTGTTGGACAACCTCCGAAGCATCTGTTTCTGTTTATGATTTGCATGCTCTGGGTACTCCCCTTTTGCCAAGTATTCCTTGGTGTCGTGGAACCAAGGCTTCCCGTCTGCTTACTCTTCAACATGGGTGCAATATGCTGGCTGGCTATGGATTTTCACTGGAATAGGATCAATGAAGTTTTTATCCGGATGCTGTATCATGGATTATAATGTGGCCAGTGCATCGGCAAACTCGTTTTGAATTTTGGGGACGTGCCGAAATTCTGTCTTTGTGAACCTCTTTCCCAATTCCTGCACATGGTGTAGATATGGCAATATCTTGGAATTCTTGGTGGCCCATTCTACTTGTACTTGGTGTATAAGCAAATCTGAATCGCTGATTACCAGAAGCTCTTGAATATTCATGTTGATGGCCATATTGAGTCCTATTATGCAAGATTCATACTCTGCCATGTTATTGGTGCAAGGAAATTTTAGTTTGGCAAATACCGGATAGTGTTGGCAGTTTCCGATACCAAAACAGCTCCAATGCCGATTATTTTGAAATTTGTCACTCCATCAAAGAATATCCTCCAACCATCGTAGGATTCAGCAATGTCTTTTCCTATGAACAATACTTCTTCATTGGGAAAATACGTCTTCAAGGGTTCATATTCTCCTCCCACAGGATTTTCTGCAAGATGATCTGCCAATGCATGTCCCTTGACCGCTTCCTAATTCACATAGATGATGTCGAACTCACTCAATAGTATTTTCCACTTAGCCAGCTTTCCAGTGGGCATCGGCTTCTGAAAGATATACTTCAAGGGATCCATCCTTGATATGAGGTATGTTGTGTACGCACATAAGTAGTGTCTCAGCTTCTGAGCTACCCAGGTTAGAGCGCAATAGGTATGTTCAAGCAGAGAGTATTGTGCCTCATATGGAGTGAACTTATTACCCAGGTAATAGATAGCATGTTCCTTTTTTCCTGTCTCGTCATGCTGCCCCAAAACGTAGCCGAATGCTCCGTCTAGTACTGCAAGGTAGAGTAATAAGGGTCTACCTGGTTTTGGCGGAACCTGGTGGCGTCGATAGGTACTCCTTGATTCTTTTGAAGGCCTTTTGACAATACTCAGTCCATTTGGTTCCAGCGTCTTTCTTTAACATCTTGAACATTGGTTCACATATGACTGTGGACTGAGCTATGAACCGGCTGATGTAATTTAGTCGTCCAAGAAAACTCATTACATTCTTCTTGTTCTTTGGTGGTGGCAGCTCCTAGATGGCTTTGACTTTTGATGGATCCAGTTCTATTCCTCGGCGGCTGACGATGAACCCAAGCAATTTTCTTGCAGGAACCCCGAATCCACACTTTGCTGGATTTAATTTCAAGTTGTATTTCCCCAATCTGTTGAAGAACTTCCTCAAATATTCTATATGATCTGTGGCTTTCTTGGACATGATGATGACGTCATCCACATATACCTCGATCTCCTTATGTATCATGTCACGGAAGATAGTATTCATAGCCCTCATGTAAGTGGCCCCAGCATTTTTAGGCCGAATGGCATCATCTTATAACAGTATACTCCACACGGCGTGATGAAAGCCGTTTTCTCAGCGTCCTCCTTATCCATCCAGATCTGATGGTAACCGGTGAAGCAATCCATAAACGACTGGAGCTCATGTTTGGCCTAATTGTCGATTAGGATGTGTATGTTTGGAAGAGGGAAATCATCTTTTGGACTGGCTCGGTTGAGATCCCGGTAATCGACGCAAACTCTGACCTTTCCATCCTTCTTTGGAACTGGCACGATGATGGCTAACCATGTTGGGTATTCAACCACCCTGAGGACCTTGGAATTGATTTTTTTGGTGACTTCCTCCTTGATTTTCAAACTCATGTCAGGCTTGAACTTCCGGAGCTTCTGCTTCACTGGTGGGCGCATTGGATTGGTGGGAAACTTGTGAGCCACGATAGATGTACTTAGTTCGGTCGTATCATCGTACGACCATGCAAATATGTCTTCATATTCCTTCAGGAATTATGTATACTCTTCTTTCTCTGGCGGTGACAGGTGGATGTTGATGCGGGTTTCTTTGACAGTCTCTGAATCTCCTAAGTTGATTACCTCGGTCTCGTCCAGATTGGACTTAAGGTTGTTCTCAAAGTACTCTACTTCTCTGACGATTTCTTTGGGTATGATATCTTCTTCTGAATCACTGTCCTTTATTGTGTTGTCTCATTGCATGTCACAGTCATTAGTTCATCAAGACAGGAAATAGTAATGTTGTGTAGGTAAAAGTATGAGAGAAAAAATAATAAATATCGATTCATTAAAACTTTAAAGCGATTTTCAATAATTTAAACAAACATTTCGAAACATTGGTAATTCTATTTAAAACAGAATGCAAGAAAGAGAAATCATTTTCTTGGAAAGCAAAAATAAACAATGTTGTTCAGCCCCAAAACAATGTTGGGTGTACTATGAGGTGGTGCAGAGTTTTGAGTGTTTGATGGCCAATGTCTGGGACGCTGAGCGAGAAGGACATGTTTTTTAGGTTCCGAACATGTTCAAGTTCCCCTTGAAGTTTCAACAGCCTTTGCTCAAGTTATGACATAGCATCATTCTGGATCTGAGTACCCCTACTATCCGAAGCCTCTGGGTGTTCAACTGGTGTACGTTTTCCTTTCTGATGTTTCTCAAATCCTCCATCTTTCCTTTGCCTTTTCCTTTAGGCGGACTAGGAGGAGGAGAAGGTGGAGGGCCCCTGGATCTTGTATGGTATGTTGATGATGCCAGAATTCACAAACCAACCTTTGGGGAAGAGGGATAATCAAACGAAATAAAATAAAAACAAAAGGTAACAAGTCAGTGAGGGTTATGACGAAAGTATTTGCAGCATTTAAACACATATTGCAGGAATGTAAATGCGCGTCTTAATTTGGGAGCCTTGTGGTGCCGAGGTAGGCCCAGCGACAAGTTGATTTGGAGAACTTAGATGCCAAAATGCCTCATTTCATTAATATAGATAGACAAATCCCAAAAACGATATTGAAAATAACAAATAAGTCACTAATGGCATCCGGCCTTATTACATTTATGAAAGAAAAAAGGTAAATCTAGTCTATTTGGTCCCAGAAGGACCTTCCCCAGATTCGATATTCTTGATTCCATCGAACAAGTTCCCCATCTCGCGCAGTCTCAGCGGCATGTACGCTCTAGCCAAGTGTCCTCCTTCATTCCCCTCAGCGTTCTGGAAATCCTCGATCCTTTTGATGACTTTGCCTTCTAACTCCACTATACCTCGCTCTAGATATTCCTGCTTCTTATTGGGAGGACAGCCATATCTTTCCATTCCGGCCAAGCAAATCTGTCAGGAATGTAAGTCATCCGCTTGGGGTGATGGAAAGCAATGTGATCATTCCAAGCCCTTCGCGGAAGCTCTTGGCATTATTGGCCCTTTTGAAGGTGTTCTATGAGCCATAAATGCAGCAACAGGTTGCAACCCTCAAAATGTTTAACTCCTCTTTGACAATGCTCCAAGGCTCGGTAAATAAGCTAAGATCATAGTGACAATGCTGAAGGTTTGCCCATCGATCCCTTCCATCAAGGCCCTGGCTACCATGGCTAGCTTGGTATGAATCCTTTCCCTCTTTGTCGGGAACACTATCAAGCCCAAATAATACACAATAAACACGAATACCCTGCGGTGGATGTGACCTAGAGACATAATGGAAAACTCGTCATGATAGGTACGGTATGATTTGTTATGACCGTATCTTTCATACAAGTACTCGAAAGGTATGTAAGATTGTTTCAAACACTCCAATTCAACATTCTTCTTCAAACCCATCATTTTCAAAAAACCTTTGCTCGTGCGGTTCTCAGGTACCAACAACCCAGGGCTTTCCTAAGCTATCCCAGCAAGTCCTCCTATTTCTTCTAAGAGTGGCATCATTTCAATATTCCCAAAGCGGAATGTAGCTCTTTCACTATCCCAAAACAAAGTGGAAGCCTCAATCAGTATGTTGTTCGACTGGATATCCAGAAGAGAAGGTAAATGCCCAAATGCTTCCTCAGGTATTTTTTATCACTTGAAGGAAGGTCTCCCCACCAGTCTAGGAGCATTGGTGGGATATTGCTGACCATACCGAATCTGGGGACCTCGTGCCTCATTTTCTGCAAGACAAAAATGGTTAGGCCCTTTCCCCCCACCAGACTCGACTATTTATACACATATGATAGCATACAGGCATTTAGTTCTCCAAATTAATGCATAGAACGTGATCGTGCCCGTTGGGATTATGAAAACCCCGGTGGACTTTTGGATAAGGCTATCTTAAAGGGTTATTGTGTGGACGACACATTAAACCAGCTAAGTTTGACCATGATGCATGCACAATATAACAAGAGTAAGGTTTTTATGGAGTTTTAGACCGGTACCCTCGAGCGGACAACTCGAAAGGGAAAGGCAAGGAACCATCGACTGCACCGTTGATCAACTGGTTTTACCGCAAATAAGACTTTCCAAATTTAGGGGGTGATATAAATAGGAAGAGCACAACCACTCATCAAGCGTTTCTATAGGATTTGTTTAGGAACGAGTGGAATATGATGTTGAGCATGATTATCCAGCAATAAATAAGCAATAAACAACATGTTGTCACGCATTCGTAGCAGTGAAAGAGATAAATACAACAGTTATAATTGAAAAGCGGTTACAAAGGAAAAAAGAAACATGCCAGTTTCATTTTGGGAAAATAAATACTTGGGAAAGTAAATAATTAATTGCACATAAAAGGGAAAGGGAAAGGGTGCAAGCATTAACAAAATAAAGCACATTTAGACAAATTCACAAAGCAGTTAGTAATGGTAAAAGCCTAGACTCCCCAGCAAAGTCGCCATGCTGTCGCGCCCCCTATTTCCTCTCCTTTCAGATTAGTCAGGGTTTTTGACATTATTGGGAAAAATAATTTCCTTTTGGGAAAAAGGATGTAAGGAATTTCAAGAGTCGCCACCTAACGAATTAAGGTGCGTTAGGGCACCTATTACGGGTCATTTATAACACTAATTGTATAACCAGAGATTGGGTAAGGGCTTGAAGTTACTTCAAAGGGAAGCTGTTAGGCACCCCTCGAAGTCCACAACTGTGGGTCCCGACCAAACTTACTTTGTGAATTAATCAAGTGAAAATAAGCAGTCTAAGCACACATATGTAAACAAGTAAAGGTTTTAACATATTAGCAGTCTAAGCACACATATGTAAATGGCTGAAAGGAGTCCCATGTTATTCATCCTATATTTTCATATCCATGCAATGACCGGTAATCACTCCTCAATGAGGGGCTACACGTTGCATTAGCGCACAGGTCATCATATCCTTTTTCTACCCATTATCCCACCCCTTAGTGGTTATTAAGAGAGTTTTTTTTATTTAACGGAATCTATGTGTGTTGTTACCCGTCACTTCCTTGTGGTCCCCGAGGAGTTTAGGACCACTAAATCTGGGCAGTTCTAGACAACCCCTAAGGTATTTAAAAGGGAAAAATCTAGGCGACAAGCAAATAACAGGTAGGACCAGCAAATAAGTGAAAGAGACAGTTAAAAGGCTCATGGTTACCTCCACATGTATATAGAAAATAAGCAGCACGTCTCGAACCATAATTCAAGCAGTTTTTAGAAAAATCTTAGGACAGGATGTCTAGGTGGACATTAATAGACAGAATAGCAACATTGTTTCACGAACTCAATGGCAGGGTCCTAATCAGTCTTCCTACTGATTTTAATCCGGTAAGACTCAAACAGTTTAACACAAATAAAATGCAGTTTCCAGTTTATATAGAGATTGATACCTAAGGCTTGCCTAGGCGTGGGACTGTACGCAGTCACCATTACAAGAATTGTTAAACAGTTTAGAAGTTGTTTAACCTAAAAGCATGATGTTCTGGTGACACAGGTTTTTAAAAAAAAAAGGGGGATTTATACCAGTTATGTTCAGAAAACATACATCTATATGTGAGATTATTTTTATGCCTTTTCAGGGTCAGTTACTCATTTTAATCGAAATAGACGTGTTCATACAAATGCAAACAGAGTTCCTAGAATATGATATCTAAGTGCATACAGGAATGACAGTTTTATTAAGACAGGGCTATTAACCTAATAGCAGGGTTTCTAAGTGAAAACACTTGTGCTAAATTAAAGCATGAACTAGTAATGTAAAGTATGCTGAAGTAATAAACGTGAAGCCCTAAGAACAGGATATCTAATGCAGGTTTAGCATGTTTTGGATGCAAATGAACACATTAGTCCTAGGACGTGGCTTCGAATGCAGATTTGCAGAATATAAATCCTAGAAACATGGTTTCTACCCAGTTTTACCAACAGTGCCATACACTACCCTCCCTTTTCATTAGTCACCCCAATATATGTTTACAATTAATTATTACAGACCAATGGATGAATGAGTTACATAAATGAAAAGTAAAACTAACTATAGGGAGCCTGCAGTAGGCCCAAAGCACACCTGATAAGGCCAGGCCTTTAATAGTATCAAATGCCAAGGATTTCATAGCCAATTTCATGTCCAGGTGTGTCAGAGTTCCCTAAGGACCTCAAGGATCCCGGGCAGTTCTCACACCTAGACAGGGATTGAGTAAGTGAAGTGTGGAAGGGCCAACCCCAGTGTGTGCCAGAGTTCAGAGGAATATCAAGAGGATCCCAAGGTAGTACACACACTGGAGGGCAGAACCTAGGGACTTAGGAGTAAAGTGAGCGTGCTTGACATAGTTTCGAAAAGTTTTTGACAAGAAAACAGTACTGAAATGATTCAATAAACAAAGACATTTTCTGAAAATAAGGATTGATTTAATATTAAAACAACTGGAGAACAGTATGAAAATACTTTTGTAAATCAACAAAATAACCTAGTTGGTTGCAGAACAAACAAGATCCAGCATCACTCAAATAACAGTCTTTCACATAGGGGTATGGGAATTGGGGACACATAAAACACATCAGTGTGTATAGTGAAGCATATAACAATAGGGTGCACAGAAGCTTTCCAGGAACTTTATAGGATTAACAAGTTGATAGCAAATAGGTGGTAGAGGCATAACACAGCCATGTAGAAAGACATATTAACACTGGACAAGTTAGAACACATAGCCAGAGTTACTTTGTAATGTTAGACAACTTAGCAAAGTAGATCAAGCAGGAACATAAATGAACATACTAGGCAAGCATCACAAGTGTTCCTAATTCAAGCATGTTGACATACATAACAATCAGATTGACACATGTGGATAAAGCAGTAGGCAGAACTAGACATACTAATCAAAGATTAATTAGAACAGGATTCAGCCATGCTTAGGTGAAACAACAATTAGGCAGTATAGTTTAGACATACTAGTTGCATATTGAAAAACAAGATAGTAAGCAGGAACAGGATTGGAAATCAATGAACTAAAGTAGTAATAGAACACATAGAATTTGAACTTTGAAATTGAATTAGGACATACCAATTAGGGATAGAAAACACAGAGTATAGAGCAGAAGTTGTGCAATAGCTATCTTTGGCTTATAGCCGGCTAGAGTAGTGAAAGATGCAAGTAATAAGGAAGAACAGAGAGAGTTTTTAAGTGTAAGAGAGTTCTTTGAACTAGTGTTCGTGTAGAAGTGAGAATAGAGGGGAGTATATATTGCAGTTGAGAGCTAGACAGGATAAGGTAAAAAATCAATTATGTAGCAATTAGGGAAATTTACAGATTCAGTCATACATAAAATCAGCAAAGTCTCCCATAATCAAGGGGTACTCAATCAACAGTCAAGAGTAGGACAAATATTTAAGGAAAGAAATCAAATAAAATTAGGTACGGAGTAGGTAATTAGGGGTAAATAAACAAAACTTTAATTAAGGAAACAATTAGTAAGAATCAGCAAGTATCACAGTTAGTCAGAAATAAAGCAAGAAATAATTAAAAGTTGCAAAAATCGGAAAGTAATCGAGAAATCAGCACATAGGTATCAGTATAGCAAATCAGTGAATCAAGGACTCAAAAAATAATACTAATTTAAGGAAAATAATATAGGTTTTCCATGAATAACAGATAAGCTAAGTATAAACACATAGATTCAGTCAAGAGTTGAATCAGGAACCCTAATAGAAGCACATTAGGGTAAAATCACAAGACATTAAAATTAAACGAAGGAGAGATCATATGAATTGAAGCACAGAATAGAGTCATGTATCAAATAACACTGACAAGCTCAGAATCCAATCAAAATACCCAAAATTGGGGTTTTTAGCATAAACTAGTTAGGGTTGAGGTAAACTCAACATAATCAGTCGAAAATACATAAGAATAGGAGATTAAACACTTAAAATCAAAAAATGTTTTGAAGAAGAGGATTTTCAGGAAACCCTAGTTTAGGAAAATAAAAACCCACTCGAAAATCAGAAGATTTTCATAAAAAATCATGTAAAATAAGTTCAACCCATCTCAGATCTGTATAGATCTAATAAGTTCAAATGACAAAATTAGGGTTTTTACAAAATAACACATAGGTGAAGATATAAGCTTAGAAACCCATAGGTTTAAGGCAGAAAAAAAAAGAAGATCTTACTGGAAATCGAACCAGAGTAGCCTGAGACAGGCAAGAAAGAACCAAAGTCGTAAGTGGACCCACCCTGGTCCCTTGAGGACCTTAGAGATAGCGGTACCCAGCGTAAGAGAGACCCTTGGAGGTCTGAGGGCGGTGAGAAACCACTATGGACAGAGGTGGAGAGTGATGGAGAGGGGGGAATTAGGGTTGGGTTTAGAGAGCATTTGAGAGGAGGGGATGTGAGTGCATGCGGGGTGAGAAGAGGAAAATGAGAGATGTGGGGGTAGTCTTTAGGTTTAATTATGGAAGGAGTAATTTGGGTCGTTGATCAAAAATGATCAACGACCTGCATTCAATAAGACCTGGGTCGGGTTAAGTAAGGGGTTTGGGCTTGGGTTTATTGGGATGATTCATAAGGGTATTTGGGCTAGCTTATTAGGCTGAAATTGAAATAAATAATGGATATTTGTTAAATACCCCAAATAAATTAGTTAAAATAATTTGTAAAATAATTACTAATTATTAAAAAATGAATTTCATGCATAGAAATGTTTTAAATGGTTATTTAGTATATAAAAATACAAAAGACTAATTTCTGGTAAAAATAACACGGAAATTATATGCATGGGCTATAATTGCAAAGTTATTGCAATTATAGCAAAAAAGGTGCTAGTTTGGCTATTTATGGAATGATTTGGATTCAATAGAACCACAATAGTAATATTAAATCAAGACAGGTTTTTGAAATCATTTGTGATGCAATTTTCTAATTATTTATCAAAAATAAAATACTGAGCAAATTAATAAAAATGTGAAAAAATACCAATTGATGCTAATGCATGATTTTGAAGACATATATGTATTTTTAACTTTATTTTGGAAAAAAATGGGTATCAAAACTACTCACACTCCAGAGTAGATGGCTCCCCAGTTCCAGACTCCAGCAGCTCATCCAGTCGGTGTAGTTCAGCTGGTTGTTGCAGTACAGACTGGAGATGGGTCAGCTATGTCTTCTGATGCCTTGTGGAGATTGGATAGATTTACTAAGATCTTTCCAGTCCATTTCAGTGGTGCTACTTCAGAGGATCCCCAGGAGTATCTTGACATCTGTCACGAGGTTTTTCGGAACATGAGTATATTGGAGACCAATGGGGTCGACTTTGCTGCTTTTCAGATGACTGGTTCAGCAAAGAAATGGTGGATGGATTATTTGTTGAATCGACCAGCTCGATCCCCTGCTCTTACTTGGGACCAATTCTCTCATCTCTTCCTAGAGAAGTTTCTAACTATCACCTTAAGAGAGGAGTTCCGCCGTCAGTTCGAGCATCTCCAGTAGGGCAGCATGACTGCTACTCAGTATGAGACTCGTTTTATGGAATTGGCTCGTCATGCTATTCTTATGCTTCCTACTGAGAGAGACATGGTGAGGAGGTTTATTGAGGGACTTGCTCAGCCTATTGGATTACAGATGGGTAAGGAGACTGGGAGAGAGAATTATTTTCAGGCGACTGCCAATGTCGCCAAACGAGTCGAGATGGTTCTTGAACAGAGAGGTAAGGGGTCAGACAAGAGACCTCGTCATTCCGATGGGTTCAGTGGTGCCTCATCTGGAGGCAGGGGTACTTTCGGTAGAGGCCACCCCCAGGCTGTTTATTCAGTGCTTCAAGCATCCCACAGTGCTTCAGGGAGTCGTGGTCCTTAAGTGCCTCCTTTTAGGCAGCCAGCGTATAGTGCACCACCAGCTCCTATCAGTGCACCTCCTATTCAGAGTTATTATCGTGGTCAGCTAGCCCATTCAGGTCAGTCTTAGTTTCCACAGCCACAGTATCAGGATGGATGTTTTGAGTGTGGTGGTTATAGGCATATCAAGAGGACCTGTCCGAGATTATTGGGGTGTTCCGCCACAACAACAGAGTTCTCGTGCCATGGTTCCAGCACTAGTTGCTGCACCGCCTGCTCAGCCAACTAGAGGCAGGGGTCGGGTAGCTAGAGGTAGGGTCCAAACTGTTAGGGGTGTAGTTCAGGCTATTAGAGGTGGAGGCCCGCCAACTAGAGGCAGTCCCAGGGATATGGTTCAGGGTGGTGGGGCCCAGCCCCAATATTAGGCTTTCCAGCCAGACCTAAGGCTGAGTCATCTGATGTTGTTATTACAGGTACTGTTCAGTTTGCAGTAAAGATGCTTCAGTTCTATTTGATTAGGGGTCTACTTACTCCTATGTGTCATCTTATTTTGCTTCATATTTGGTTGTGCCTCGTTATTCTTTGAGTGACCTTGTATATGTGTCCACACCTGTGGGGGATGCTATTATTGTAGATCGTGTATATCGTTCGTGTGTGTTCACTATTGGGAGTCTTGAGACCAGTGTAGATCTTCTACTCCTCAATATGGTTGATTTCGATGTTATATTGGGTATGGATTGGCTATCACCTTATCACGCTATATTGGACTTTCACGCCAAGACAATGACCTTAGCCTTGCTGGGGTTGCCTCGATTGGAGTGGAAAGGGACTCCTGGCCATTCTACCAGCAGGGTTATTTCTTATATGAAGGCTCGACGTATGGTCGAGAAGGGGTGTTTGGCTTATTTGTCTTATGTTCGTGATTCCAATACGGAGGTTCCTTCAATGGATTATGTGCCTGTTGTTCGTGAGTTTCCAGAGGTATTTCCTGCAGACCTGCTGGGGATGCCACCCTGTGAGCATGTGATTTTTACCTACCATATATTCCTACAAAAATTCAATAAATTATTTAGTTTTATAAATTTTTATTGGATTTCAGTGCTATTTGTGAATTAATGTTGCATTGCATAATCATAATTCGTCTTTTTAAATTCATAAAGGATTTAAAGTTGCATAATTATGTGCATAACCTTAATCATTATTATCAGAACATTACAAATTTATTATTTATAATTAATTCAAATAAATAATAACAAAAATGTGATTATTTGACATAAGGTAGATTTAGTGGTTAATTTCTTAATTTAATCATTTCTCTAACAAAATTGTGAAATTTATTCTTTAAATGATATGAGTATTAAATTGAATGGTGTTACTTTTAATCAACTCACCAATTAATTTATAATTAGACAAAAACAAAGGTAAAATTAGTTACCACATTATTTTGTATGGTTTAATTTGAATTAATATCCACTAGCTAATTAATTGAATTAAATCAGGCCTGGGCCAAAATTACCCAGGCCCAATCCCCCCTCTACACAAAGCTCCACCCGGCCCAAATGGACTCAGAGCCGGCCAATCCCAGCCCTCACCAAAACGACCCCGTTTAAGTTAAGTTCAATCCCAGTCGTTTATCTCTTTAGATCCAACGGTTGGGAACTAGTTACATAATTAATATAAATATGTCCTAACACACCCCCTACCCTCATTTTCCAAGTCTAACCCNCTCTCACCTCACCGGCTCCGCCATCCACCACCCTGCTCCGCCGGCCGGAAATCGCCTACCCGCGGCGGAGCTCAACCAAATGGCCCCAAATTTTCACCAGTTGACCTCCTTCCTCTCCCCAACCCCGTCCTACTAGTGATTTCCCCAAAAGATCACACAATATTGAACAATTTCAGATTTGAAAAAGCTTAAAACCCTAAAATGTGTAGCAGACGATTTCCCACGACTCTGTGACTCAAACTCACATGAATCGATGGCTCTTGACAAGAGCCGTCGATTCATGCAAGTTGGAGTCACTTCTGAACTAACCGGAATCCGGCAAGCCGCCGAGTCCGACCAAAACCCTGTTTTATCCTACAGGTACCCCTTTAACCTCTTTCTTTTTTTTTTTTACTTATTTGAACATTGTTAAGAATTCACTGCCTGAGTTTCTTGAAACTAGGTTTTCTAGTTTATGATTTTTGTGTGAATTGATATGTTGAAAACTGTTTTGAAACCCATGTGATTTAATTAAATGTTAGTATATAATTTTAGACTTCCTCTCCTTTTTCGGCTCATCTTGTTCGACTGTTTCCCCTAGATTAAATTCTACCCTAGGCCGTCTTTATCACAAAATTTGAACTTAGGATTGTCTTACTTGCTAGACTTACTGAACTTTTGAGATTAGCATGTTTTTTTTATTTTAGTTGTCGAGTTAGGAATAAGTTTATGTTATGAATACTGATTAATAAGTTAGGTTTTTCATAGTTCCTGTTCTTGTTGCTTTTGTATCTTTGCCTCTTAAAAATTCTGAATAATGATTTGCATAGATGTTGATTCCTATACTAATTGGATTAGGTTCCATAGTTTGTTTTTAGTCTCTGTGTATTGTTAAGCATCTGATTCATTTGTTGGTTGTTGAATAACTCAAAATGATTTAGTCTTAGGTTTTCTCAGTTTCCTATAAAATTGTTACTAATCACTTACTAGCCTAGTAAGTCTCACCCTAGTCCAAGCATACATATTTAGAGTTATAGGAAGTAGTAACGTAACTCTCTAATTTTCTAATAACTAGCTCTAAAACTATTCATCCTAATAAATAAAATCCTAATTGCTAGTTAAGACAACCAATTAGGTCTAATTAACTAAACCAGGTACATTATAGGATCAATTAACATAAGTCTAAGGAATTAAACTAATAAATCTAAATTAATTAATTACCTAACTTCACCTCTTAAAGAAGATTGGGCTTCCAACTTCATTAAATATATAGTTATTAGTTTAATCAACTAAATTAGATTGAAACTAACTAACACCTAATAATTAACTTAACCTAATTCCTAACATAGACAAACAATTAAGCTAATTACATATTAAGCCAAAAGTTAGTCTAAGTTCAGCTTTATTAAGGTTAACTATTGAGTTAATCCCTCAATTAAGACAAACTAGCTGAAATTGATAAATAAACTAATAACCTTAACCTTAGTTACTAAAAGAAGTAATTCTAGGGATATTAAGGGGGTAGTATAGGAATCTCAATTGAAGAATCTTGGGTGTAACAACCCAAGAAACTTCTAGAATTAGGAAATATCATAAAATCAGATTTTTTGAATGGGTAAAATAGTAACTTTAAAAGGGGATAAGGGCTGGAATCAATATGAATATTTTAGAAGGGTACATCTGTCCAATAGGATAAGGTTTGACAGTTGTACCTGTACTATTTTCAGCCCAATTAGATAAGGAATATGCTAATACGATACTACCCTAAAAATCCCTATAAATACCATATCCTATTCTCTGAAAATGGAGATTTGGACACACACTTTTAGAGATTTTTTACACACAGATTTTAGAGATTTCACACACACTTTTACCTCTGAAAACAGACCTTTTTACACACCTTTACCTCTAAAAAATAGACTTACACATTCTTCACATATACTGAAATACTATTCTGAAATACATTACGGTTACCCTGAAAAATAGAAACAGAATACACTATAGTATGAGTGTAAAAACAGTAAAAATCTGGATTTCCTGTTACTTGTGGTTTTCTTTCCCGAAGAACTTGTTTTTATTGCTGATTTTACTCAATAGTTGGTATTCAAGTGGTCATTTCTTGGATCTTTCTTACTGCTGGTTTGGCTGGTATTGGTTGTTGTGCTAAGCTCCAATTTCCAGCTTTTTGACCTTTATTTGGTCTAGGTTTTCTTGCTATTTTACCTTTTTTAAGGTATGTAACCCCTACATCATATTAAGTAAATTTCTGAATGAAAATCTGCTAAATATCAGTGTTTATGGGGTTTGTTATTATAAATTTCAGTTTTCTTTTACATGTTGATGTGCTTATACATGTTTGAAAGAAAAATGAAAATCTAGTCGCATGTTTGATTCATCTTTGATTGGGCTTAAGTGCCATATATGTACATTTACACTTAATTATAAGTTTCGGATGTGTGTCTCAACATCCTACTGTTTTTAGCTTTGTGAAAACTTGAAATTACATGTGATAGCATTATAGAGAAGAATCTGACAACTAATTAGGTCAGATTCACTCTAAAAATGTAAATCTTTGCTTTATTTTGAGATCGCAGGTGTTCTACTTGGTTTTGGCTAAGAAGGAGCATATTGTGTCTAAATAGATCTGAAGCAGCCTTAAATTAGGATCATTACTTTCATTTAATGTTGTATATTTCTTAAGAAAATTTGTATTTTTTAGCTGAACATTTATGTAAAAATGAAAATGTATCTATGGACTCTTATTTTTTAGAATTGCTATAGACAGAAAAATGGACTGTTAGTATGATTTCTTGTACACATGAAATGGGTCAGCTTGTTAAAATGGCCGCTCAAGGCCTGAAACAGTCTGAACCCCTCCAGGCTATGTTTTTTTTTAAGGTTAATGCAATATCGTATATGTTAGGCTTCTGATTATTAGGACTCGATCGAAATTCAAAACGCCTTTAAAACTTGATGTAATTTTGGTATTAAAACCAAGTTGTCCAAGTTCCAGTTGTTACAATTCGTTTTTTCTCAAAATCCCTGTAAATCACCTTAAGTTGTTTAATTTCAAATCTGATGAAATCTGAAATGTATAAGTACAGTTTCCTAAACAGCATCTCCGTAGTAATCGAATGTGATAATGCTTCCAAATGGATGTCTAATTGTGGTTAGAATTGTAAAATCAATGGTTCTGTTTTATGCCCTTTACCATTCTTTCACTTTAATATGCTTTCTGCTGAATTGAACAACCTTCTTTTTTTTCACGACCCCAAACCTAAACTGGCCGTGATGACGCCTATCGTAGAACAAGGTTAGCCAACCATTTGAGACTATCAATATATTTCATAATTTCGCAAAGTTAGCAGATTTAAAATTAACAGAATGAGATGAGCAAATTATACACCTTCCCAAAACCTGGAGTCAACTGTCATGAGCATCTAAGAGATGATACAGTCTAATACAAATCCTCTACTACAACAAGTCTAAGAAGTAAAGTACAAATGATAGGATAGGAAGGAGAAAGAGTAGTGAAGCGGACGCCGAGAAGCTACCTCGTAATCTCCGAACAATGCTCCAAATGGGGTAGCTCAACTATCACTCTGCCCCAGTACCTGAATCTGCACAAAAGGTGCAGGGAGAAACGTGAGTACGCCAACTCAGTAAGTAACCAAAGTATCTAAAAACATGAGTGTAGTGACGAGCATTTATAAATCATGAAAATTCTTATAATAAGTGACTATGGAAATAAGTAAATCAAGTCAGGAATTTACATTTTCGAGTATTTCATAAAACTCCAGTTTTCATTTAAAAATCTCGTATAAAAACATTTATCATCAAAGGCTCAGTGTAAAGAAGAGTGAAAATGGTAGTTTCATAAAATATAAGCCCCTCGGGCACAGTATCACTCACAATAAAGCCTCGTGGGCAAGCCTCTCAGTCACTAGTGACTCTACTCTCATAAGTCCATGCTCACACTCAGTACTCTCACTCATCAGGTACTATATATCAACTGATGCGGCGTACAACCCGCTCCCATGCGTATATATATATATATATATATGTATATATTGCTGCGGCGCGCAACCCGGTCCATATATAATGTATATTGTTGCGCGTGCAGCCCGATCCATATAATAGTCCACTGCGCTCACTGGGGGTGTACAGACTCCTGGAAGGGCTCCTTCAGCCCAAGCGCTCTATTGTTGCGGCGTGCAGCCCAATCCACATATAATATATACTGCTGTGGCGTGCAGCCCGATCCACATATAATACATATATATTGTTGCGGCGTGCATCCCGATCCATACATAATGTATATATTGATGCGGCGTGCAGCCCGATCCATATGTAATATAGACAGGACGATTATTGATTTAGGCGATGTGGACATGAATTAAAGCGAGTACAAACACAATCCTAAAGCAGGATTTAAAATGCACACCAAGGATGGACATTTTTTATTAAGCAGAATTACAACGGTAACTTAATAACATGATTTCTAGGTGATCATGATTATGCAGAAGCAGAATTCCGTAACAAATGAGGTAATGAACCTATAACATGTTGCCTAGTATGCCAAGTGGACTAAAAATCATGGTTTCTGATGCAAATAAACATAGTTTAACCTAAAAGCATGACTTCTAATATAAGTAAACATAGTATAGACCTAAAGGCAAGATTTCTACCCGTTTTCCCCACAAAAATCATATAAGAATCCCTCCCTTTTTACTGATTTACCCAATAAATATAAGCTATGCAATAGGGAGACTGAGATAGGCCCAAAGTGAACCTGGAAATACCAAGCCTTCAAAACAATCAAGGATGCCAAAGTCTCATAGCCAATAGGGTGTCCTGGTGTGTCAAAGTTGCCTAAGGACCTCAAGGATCCCGGGGAATGCTCACACCAAGATCCATTGAGTAGGGAAGTGATTATATGCAGTGTGGAAAGACCAACCCCGGTGTGCCAGAGTTCAGAGGAATCTCATGGATTCCTAGGCAGTACACACATTGGAGAGGCGGAACTTAAGTAATCTAAGAGTAGAAGTGAGAGTGCTTGACATAGTTTTGAAGAACTTAGTAAAAATAGTATAGAGGTAAAAATTTCAGGAGTGAAAAGGTTTTCCGGAATAGAAATAGTTCTTAAAAAATGTTAAGAGTAAAACAATTCTGAGAAGAAAAAAGATTCAACAAGCAACCACACCGTCATAACACTTAGAGTGCCTAGATTCAAAACCATTTATTACTTGTTTATAAGTGAAGGCAAACAAGTTTACAATCAGGGATCAAGGGATTGGGAACATAGAGGCTTAAGTCAGAAACACTTGAACATGGTAAAAGGGGAAGCACATTGACCAGCCAGTACATAGAGCAAATAGGAACTGATTGGAAACCAGAACATAAAAACTATTTCTTCGAAGTATTAGCAAGGGGATCATGCTTGAAATTAAAGTGGCAATGGATAATAAACATAGAGACAGAATATGAGAATGGTCATGTTGAAGACAGGGGTCTACTACATAGAGCCAGTCATGCCAATTAGGATTAACCAAATACATTAGGAGTCTATGGTACTGACATGAGCATACTAGTCAAAGGAAGTAAACAAGAACTCAAGTAAACATGCTGGCCAAGACAAATGAGACCTAGACATGCTGACTAAACATTTGAGCAGTGGAGGGTAAGACTCCAGCATATTGAGCAAAGTAGTAAACAGGAAGACAATTAAATACATAGCCAATTAAACTACTGCGGAACTAGGCATGGATTTAACAACTATGGAGCACATACAGTTGAATTTTAGAATTGAAATAAGAACATACCAGTTAAGGAATCAAGATATAGAAAATAAAGCAGGCAGAGTTCCAAACCTAACCTTGGCTTTCAGCCGACTAGACAAGCAGTTAGCACAAGTAGCAAAAAAGAGAGAAGAGAGATAATTTTGTGTGAGTGTGTGTTCTTGAACTAATCTTTTTTTTTGAGAGGCAAAACAAGAGTGTATTTATATCACTTAGGGAGTAGGACAAATAAGGTAAAGGAATCAAAAGTCAGTCAATTAAGGACAATCAAAGAATTACAGAATCAAATCACATAAAGGGGGTTCGGAATAGACCCCTTAATTAGGAGGTAATCGATTAGCGATAACAACAGGGGTTTAATTAAGCAAAGAGTCCAAATCATACCAAATAAGGGATCAGTAAGAATCCCAAAATTATGCGGGAAATTAGTTAAGGCAGAGATGACCAATTAAAGTCATAAAAAGGAAACAAATACAATGTATGCACACGAATCTTAACAGTAATCAGCAAAACCTTCAAAAGAATACTGATTTCGGGGAAAGAATTACTCAAATTCCATAAATAGAAATTAAACTAAATAAGACCTCACAGAAATATAGAACTTAGCCGGAAAAGCAGGTTCGAACCCTAACATAGATTAATTAGGGCAAAAGCACAAAAATACTGGATTTAACAAGGAAGAAGGTTTAAGGCCAAAAGATAGAGTAAACTAATACGAGTGGTATCACAGAAATACCAAAAATCAAAGCAAAGATTGAAGAAATAAGTACATCATATAGAATCCACTAGGGTTTGCAAAAATCAGTCACGATGATGAAATAACACTTATTAAAACACTGAGAGGTTAGACAATCTTTGAATAAAGACCGGGATAAACCTTAGTTTGGAAAGAGTGACAAAAAATCCCAATTAATTAATTAAAACAGGAGAGTTTTGAGGGAAAACATTTAATAATATTCAAATCATCTCAGATCTATAATGATATGATAAGAATCAACAGTAATGAAATAGGGGTTTCAGAAAAATAGCAGAGGTGAAGAGAATAGGTCAAGAACCCATAGATTCGTAATAAAACAAGGAAAGATCCTTACTTACAAAAAACAAATGGCCTGAGACAGGCAAGTTTCGAACCAGAACCCGTTGGGTTTCCTTGAGATCTTCTCAAGGATCCAAGAAACCGAAGATCCATGGTGTATAGAAGACCAGGGCTGGTCGGAGAAGACATAGAAGCACCGTAGGGAGGAGGTTTACGCCGGTGACGGCGTTCAGGGTTAGGGTTAGGTCGAGAGAGAGTTGAGAGACGAGGGAGATGATGAAGACGTGGGCTGGGAAAGAATGAGAGGGTTTGGGTAGGTTAGGGGGGTTAATTAAGGTAAGGATAATCGTGGACCGTTGATCAAAATGATCAACGGCCACGATTGAACGGGCTAGTGGGTCGGGGAAGGCAAATTGGGCCAAAAAGGGGTTTGGGCCAGCACTTTGGGTTAATATTAGAGGGGTTTTGGGCTAGTTTGAGGGGTTAGGTTCGGAAAATTATAGGAATCAAATAGGGCTATTTGTTAAATACCCAAACAATTTATAAAAAACCATTTTATAAAATAATTAACAGATTAAAAAAAATAATTTTCATGCATAGAAATATTTTAAAAATAATTACTCAACGTTTTTAAAAATACAATGAGCTACTTTCTAGTAAAATAATGTAATAATGCATGTGTGAGCTATAATTGCAAAGTTTAACCCCAAAGATGCAAATATGGCTATTTGTGCAATATTTTATACCTAATATAAACATAAATCGAAATATTAAGCCATGAAATTGTTATAAAGTCATTTGTGATGCAATTAGTAATTATTTATATAATAAAAATATTGGGATAAATTAATAAAAACCCTTAGATAAATGCAGAAATGATGGAAACGTATCAATTGATGCCAATGCATAGTTTTGAAGGTATATATGCACTTTGAAAAATATTATAGGGAACAATTGGGTGTCAACAGCTACCCCTCTTTACTCAGGAAGGATGAAAGTGTTGTCGGGTTAAGAGATTTAGGCCGCACTCTGGTTTCTGAGCTATCTACATATCCCTGATTTTACAGGAATCAGGCCATGTGTAGTTCTGGATTCATCGGCGGAGTATACCGATGAAGTCATCACAAGAACGGATACGAGATTTTGGCATAGGTGAAAAGATAGTTATGGTGGGCGGTCAGGTTTGAGGTGATTTGAAGGAACTGGAGTGGGATTGCTCCTGTTAGGGTAGCAGTTGCTTATCGGATCACCTGCAAGCAAAGACGTACTACAGGAATATATTTGTGCATAAATTTAAACATGATGCAAATTCCCTTTAGACCATAAAAAATCCTCTTTTGATGGTTGAGGATGACGTCCTTAGACCATGATGTCCTGGGCTATGGATTGTTCATCGAGAGATTCGCAGGCCATGAGATGATGTCATCGAGCCATGAAAATGGTGCCTCCGAACCATGACCCCTTTGAATAATGATATGCGAATTTGAGAGATCCTCAGGCCATGACATGATGTCTTCCGTCTATGAGGATGATGCCTTCAGACTATGACGCCTTTGGACAAATTGGCGATATTTCAACCCATGAAATGCAAAGGTATGATGATAGAAGCAACAAGATAGAGCTTAGTCTTGTGTGGAGTTGAGGGCAGAGCTAAGCCCGAGAGAATAGAACAATGCAAGAGAGACAATGTTTAGTCTCGTGCAAGAGTTTGAAACAGGGCTTAGTCTCATGCAAATAGAAGGCAGTATTTATCTTTATGCAAATATGGAGGCAGGGTTTAGCCTCATGCAAGATTTGGGACAGGGCTTAGTCCCATGCAGAGAGAAGGCAATGCTTAGCCTTATGCAAATATGGAGGCAGGGCTTAGCCTCATGCAAGATTTGGGACAGGGCTTAGTCTCAAGCAGAGAAAAGGCAATGCTTAGATTTATGCAAATATGGAGGCAGGGCTTAGCCTCATGAAAGATTTGGGACAGGGCTTAGTCCCAAGAAGAGAGAAGGCAATGCTTAGCCTTATGCAAATATGGAGGCAGGGCTTAGCCTCATGCAAGATTTGGGACATGGCTTAGCCCCATGGAGAGAGAAGGCAATGATTAGCCTTATGAAAATATAGAGGCAAATCTTAGCCTCATGCAAGTTTGAGACAGAGCTTAGTCCCATGCAAAGAAAGGGCAATGATTAGCCTTATGCAAATATGGAGGCAGGGCTTAGCCTCATGCAAGATTGAGACAGAGCTTAGTCCCATGCAAAGAAAGGGCAATGATTAGCCTTATGCAAATATGGAGGCAGGGCTTAGCCTCATGCAAGATTGAGACAGAGCTTAGTCCCATGCAAAATGGAACAAATAGTAAGTGATAGCAGAGTATTTCTTAGCTGGAAGTGGATTCAGTATCGTTATTGTTATAAAGGTTGTGATTTTGAGGCGTTCATATTTCCTTGTTCCTGCATTCAAAGAAAAATCGTGAGTTCTTTAAGGGGGAGGTCGGTTCGTGCCTCCGTCGGCTTGTTTGACTTGCTTTTCTCGGTCTGAAGATCATGTTCAAATCATTGGGGGTAGTGTTTTATAAACAGAGTTATTTCAAAAGCAAGCATGTGTTGTTTTCAAAGTCATAGTAAAAGATATGTTTTTTTAGAAAATTGGTTAGATGAACCAGTGACTGTGAAACGATCCGAGACATTGCGACTTATCTTGCCGTAGAACTTTGAGGGTCCTCCTCAAAATTCTGCCCCAGCTAGACGGACAAACATTTCTGACTGTTGTATATGCTGCGATCGCTGAACTTGCTTCGGAATTTTGAGGGTCCTCCTTAAAATTCTTCCCCAGTTTCTAATGATGGGGAAAGTGGAAATTTTATTGAATTGTGACCGAATCCATAGGGCTGCCTACGTATCCCCTCTTAAGCGGGAGTCAGGTCGAGCGTAGTTCAATTACAATCATATGCAGAAAACATAAATAGTTACACATAATATCGCTTGACTACATCTTAATTTATTGGTTTTGGCCATACTTCTCCGTCCATTTCTGCGAGTATGAGGGTTCCCTGTCAATACTCTGTGAACCATGTAAGGACCTTTCCAGTTGGGGAGAATTTCCCTTTGGCTTCATCCTAATGCGGAAAGATCTTCTTCAACACCAGCTGCCTCAGTGTGAACTGTCTCGGCTTGACTCACCAGCTGCTCATAACGGCTCTTTATCCATTATGCGTCGTTGAGCTCAGCTTCTTGTATGATCCTCAAGGAAGGAATATCTACTTCAGCGGGAATAACAACTTCAGTACCATAAACCAGCAAATAGGGTGTTGCCCCAGTTGATGTGCGGACTGTGGTACGGTATCTCAGTAAGGCGAATGGTAGTTTCTCATGCCACTGTTTGTGATTCTCTACCATTTTCATCAATATCTTCTTGATATTTTTGTTGGCAGCTTCTACGGCTCCGTTCATTTAAGGTCTGTATGCTGTGGAATTCTTGTGCTTGATTTTGAAAGTCTCGCACATGGATTTTATCAAATCACTATTGAGATTGGCGGCATTGTCAGTGATGATAGATTCTGGAACTCTGAACCGACAAACAATCTGGTCGCGAATAAAATCTGCGATGACCTTCTTAGTCACAACTTTGTAAGATGCGTCTTCAACCCATTTGGTGAAGTAATAAACAGCTACCAAAATAAACTGATGCCCATTTAAGGCGGTGGGCTCGATTGGACCAATGACATCTATTACCCAGGCAGCGAATGGCCAAGGTGAGCTTGTTTCATTGAGCTCAATCGGCGGCACTTTTATCGTATCTGCATGCACTTGACATTGATAGCATTTTTGAACATATCGTATGCAATATGTCTATAGCCGGCCTTGAGTATCTTTTTGGCCAAGACAAAGCCATTCACATGTGGGCCACAGGTTCCAGCATGTATCTCCTCAAGCAGCTTTGAAGCTTCATTTGCATCGACGCATCTCAATAATCCCAAATCTGGAGTTCTTCTATATAGGGCTCCTCCGCTGTGGAAGAAATTGTTGGACAACCTCCGAAGCGTGCGTTTCTGAGTATGGTTTGCATGCTCCGGGTATTCTCCTTGACAGTTTCGGAATCTCCCAAGTTAATTATCTCAGTTTTGTCAAGGTTGGACTTAGGCTTATTCTCAAAGTCCTCCACTTCTCTGAAAATTTCCGTAGGTATGACATCCTCTTCCTCTGAATCACCATCCTTTTATTGCGTTGCCTCATTACATGTCACAGTTTCCGATTCATCGAGATAGGAAATAGTAATTCTGTATAGATAAAGATATGTGAGAGAAATGGTAATGGTAATCATCAATTCATTTAAAGCGTCAAACAAATGCGATTTCTTAAGAACAACATTTTTGGAACATTGAAAATATTATTTTAAACAAAGTGCCAAAAAGGGAAATCATTTTTTTCTTTCAGAAACAAAATAAATAATGTTGTTCAACCTTGCTACCCTGGGACGCGTCGGGCCACGGATGGTCTGACAGTCCAGTTCTTGAGGAATGATCCTCTCTCCACAGCTCTGATGGTAGGGCCTTCCTCATCCTCCTCCTCACAAATTACACAGCAATCCATGTCATCATCTTCCAAGTACAAGTTCCTCAAGGCTGCCAATGCTTCTTCCTCCTCTGATCCCCATATTATGTCGGTGTGTCGGAAAATCTGACTCAGGTGCGGTACAGGTAGCTCAAATGGATAGTAAGGACCACACCATGGTGGTGGCCAGTCTTGAAACTCTTGCCAGGTGTATTGATATCCTAGTCCAAAAGTGGTACCATTGTGCTTTAACTGTGTTGGTTTTGAGATACCCTAAAGATTTTTGCCGAGACCCTTGTCGGGTTCATATCCTCTCCATGCTAGTATACTTTCTATCTTGCTACTCCACCACTTATCTTTCTCGATTGTGTTGACCCTCTCGATATGATGATAAGTCTCTCCACCTAGCTTCCTTCTATTTTCAACCAAAGTGATAGTCTGACGGGTGTAAATAGGGTTGCTCCCATCTCCATGGATAATCACTTCTTGATGCTTCTACTTGAACTCCACTGCCTGATGCAAAGTAGACGCTACAGCCCCAACGACATGTATCCAGGGCCGTCCCAACAACATATTGTATGATGCAGATATATCCAGCACATGGAACTCGACATCGAACCATGTAGGCCCCATCTGTAGATAAAGATTGATCTCTCCGAGACCCGTCAAATGCCTTCACATTCATATTCCCCTCTCGTATTTCATGCAGGCCTTTGCCCAACCTCTTCACTGTTGTCAATGGGCAAATATTGAGACTGGATCCCCCATTTATTAGAACTCTGGCAATGAAATTTTCCTCACATTGCACGGTAATGTGCAGTGCCCTGTAATGATTCAAACCCTCGGGTGGCAGCTCGTCCTCGCGGAAGGTGATTTTGTGACTTTCCAGCACATGTCCTACCATATTGGTCATTTCTCCGCCAGTGATGTTGTTAGGTACATATGCCTCACTTAACACCTTTAAGAGAGCATTCTTGTGCACTTCTGAATTCTGTAGTAGTGACAAGATAGATATCTGAGCAGGAGTCTTGTTCAAATGATCGGTGACTGAATACTCCTTTGCTTGCACTTTTCTCCAAAGGTCATCCGAGCTTGTTTCAATAACGGGCGGTTTGTTAGAAGCCTGTTTATTGGATTCTCCCAAATGCTGTGGTGTATAGACTCTTCCTGTTCTGGTCATTCCTTGCACAGCGCCGAATTCTTCTATTTTGTTCTTTCCTCTTCTTCTAGCTTCGACCACATAATCCCAGGGTATAGCCTTGGTGTTGAAAGGCGGCGTGTTTGACACTATCACTGTGAAAGGTGTGGTTATTTCCACTTTGAATGGAACATGCGCAACTGCGGGGGGAGGGGGGGTGCTATCTTAACTTCAAATGGAACTAATGCAGCTATCTCAACCTCCACTGGCAACTGTATTTGTATTATAATAGGATTGAGCGTGACAGCGGG
Source organism: Nicotiana paniculata (assembly GCA_005239505.1). Taxonomy (NCBI): domain Eukaryota; kingdom Viridiplantae; phylum Streptophyta; class Magnoliopsida; order Solanales; family Solanaceae; genus Nicotiana; species Nicotiana paniculata. Next base: position 55,636 of record ML343949.1, on the reverse strand, counting down.
TTTCTTAGGATTGTCACCCTCTTTGATAAGTCCAATTGATCCCTCAGAATCCTATTCCTCATTGGTCTCTATCACATTGATACCTTCACCCCTATGATCTGGGAGGGGGTTGTTGCGGACGTTGGGTGTAGATTCTTTGTCCTGAATGACCTTGTAATCAATCAAGGTCTGGATCTTATCCTTCAGTGTTCGGCACTCTTCAATAGTGTGCCCTTTCATGCCAGAATGATATGCACAGGTCTTGTTTGGGTTGACCCATTGGGATGGATTCTCCACAGTCGCAACAGGGATACGAGTGACGTAACCAGCAGCCTTCAGCCTTTCATATAGCTGGTCAATGGCTTCAGCAATGGCAGTGTATTGTTTGGGTGGTCTGCGGTTAAATTTAGGCCGAGGTCTTGGGTAGTTTGGGCGAGTTGGAGGTGACTGAAAGTGAGAGGGTTGAGAATTATATATGTGATAAGCAGTGGATGGTTGGGAATATCTGAGAGGTGATGGTTGATATGTGGGTGGAGGTGCTTGGTATGTAAGTGGGGAGGTTTTATATACAAGTGGAGTTTTGGGTCCTTAGACGACCATTACTATTCCTGCATCTTTCTTCTTCGATATAACCCCTGACTACAATGCTTTGTTTGTGGCCTGCAATGCTTCAAAGTTTGTCACCATACCAGTTTTAATGCCCTCTTCAATCATTTCTCCGAGTTTGATGATATAGGAGAATTTATGGTTCTCAATAACCTTCAATCATTCATAGTACTGTGGATCCTGTGCTCTGAGGAAGAACTTGTTCATCTGTTTCTCGTCCAATGTCGGCCTGACTTTGGCTGCTTCTGACCTCCAACAAGTGGCATACTCGCGGAAGGTCTCAGTGGGATTCTTCTTTAAGTTCTGAATGTACAAGACATCCGGCGTATTTTCTGTGTTAAACCTAAATCTATCCATGAAGTCAGATGCCATACTCACCCAGTTGGCCCACTTCTTAGGATCCTGGCTGATGTACCACGATAAAGCATCACCTGTAAGACTCCTCATGAAAATCTTCATTCGGATCTTTTCATCCTTTCCGACACCTACAAGCTTGTCACAATAAGTCCTCAGATGAACCCTGGGCTTTTCGAACGTAGGAGGTTTGTAGCTCTCTGACAGTTCTACATCTGGTTGTATGCATAGGTCTTCATAATTCAGACCTTCTATTCCTTTGACTCCTTCGACGCCTTGAACCCGACTTGTCAACTTCTTGAGTTTTTCAGCTAGGTTCTTAATGAGCAGGTCCTTCTCAGTGGATTCTGGTGTATATGATACAGGCTGAGTGGAGTAAGGTAGAGTTTCCACATATATGGGGTGTTTTGGGTGACCGGGAGTTTGGGTATAATGATGATCATTGGTGGAGTTCTGGGGTTCGGGAATAATTTGTGGGGTATGGTAGGTGTTTTGCTGATATTGTGGAGGGATAGTTGGATTGTGTGGTAGGGTTGTGTAATGGTGAGGTGCGGGAGGATTTTGTAGGTGCTTGTTGGGTGTGTTTTGCAGTTGTGCGGGGTTCTGAGTGTTTGAATGGTTGACATCTGGGATATTGAGTGTGAGGGATAGATTTTCTAAGCTCCGGACCTGCTCGAGCTGACCCTGGAGTTCTAGTATTTTCTGCTCAAGTCGTGATACCACATCATTTGGGACCTGAGTACCTCGGCCATCAGAAGCTTCTGCATGTTCAACATGTGTGTTGCTGTCTTTTCTGGTGCCATTCAAATCATCCATCTTTGCTTTCCCTTTGCCTTTTGGTAGATTTGGAGGAGGAGAAGGTGGAGGGCCCCTGGATCTAGTATGAAAAGCTGATGATGTCAGTATACGTGAATCAACCCTTGGGAAATGGGAATAATCAAAAGAAATAAAGAAAAACAATAGGTAGCCAAGTTAGTGAGAGTTTTGAAAAGAGTATTTGCGGTATTTAAACACATATTGCGGAATGTAAATTCGCGTTCTATTTTGGGAGCCTCGTTGTGCCCAAAGTAAGCCTAGTGACAAGTTGTTTTGGAGAACTTAGATGCCAATAAATGCCTCATTTCATTAATATATAAAAAAATAGACGAATTCCAAAATGACACTAAGATAATGAAAGATAAGTCACTATTAGCACTTTTCCTTATTAAATTTAGGAAAAATCAGGTAAATCTAATCTACTTGGTCCCAGAAAGACTTTCCCCAGGCTTGATCTTTCTGACTCCGTCAATCAGCTCCCCTAGTTCGCGCATGCCCAACAATCTCTCAGTCGACGGGGGAATTCGGGACCCAGAGTTCTGTTCTCCCCCGGTTGCAAGTCCATTTCAAGGTATACTCTTGCTAGATGTCCTTCCTCGCCTCCTTCAGCATTCTGGCAGTTAGCGACCCTCTTTCTTATCTTTCCTTCTAGCTCCATCAAACCCTGTTCCAGATATTCTACCCTTTCACTGGAGGTGATAGCCATTTCCCTCTATTCCCTGATTAATCTCTTGTCTGTCTCGTGTATCTCCTGATGTTCGGCCTCGGAGTCATGAATCCTTTTGCGCAACTTGTTGTACTTTACTTGGGTTTCTGCCTTTTCGTCTATGACCCTGTTTCCCCGACCAATTCCTGGCTCAACTTTCCCAGCTAAGTTGTCCTCCAACCATGTCGGGTAAAAGGGTGCATGTCCCGCGTGATACCTGTCTGAATCAATGGTGTCTTTTTCCACAAAAATCTTTGAGTGACACATATGCTGAACTTGACACTTGCAAGGGATGTCCTCATCCTGAAAATCTTCCCAAAAATGACTTATCTTTGCGACCCGCGGTATGATATGCTTCCTTCCTGCCTGCCTCAAAACCCTGCTGAGAACATAAGCGTATATTCCCCTTAACCCGATCAACACTAAGTGAGGAGCGTCCCTTGACCTGATGATGAACTCGTCAGCAGGGAACCATTCAAACATCCACTGAACCTGATCATCAGTCAAATTGTCGAAAAACTCCACAATTCCTTAGCACTCTCTGGTTGACAAAACCTGTCCGGAATATAAGTCATTTGTTTAGGGTGATGGAAGGCAATATGGTCATTCCACTCCCTTCGTAGAAACTCCTGGCGATATTGACCCTTTTGGAGATGCTCCATTAGCCACAACTGCAGCAACAAATTGCAGCCCTCGAAATGTTTGGACCCTTTCTGGCAGTGGTCCAAAGCCCGGTAGATATCAGCAATAATCATAGGGACTATGGTGTATGTCTATCCCTCGATTCCTTCCATTAGAGTCTTGGTGAACATAGCCAACCTAGTGTGAATTCTTTCCCTTTTTTTTGGGAACACTATCATACCCAAGAAGCAAACAATGAACACAAAAACTCTACGGTATATATGTCCCAAGGAAGTGATGGAAAAATCATCATGGAAAATACGGTAGGACTTGTTATAACCGTATCTCTCACACAAGTAGTCAAATGGTATATAAAATTTCTTTAAGCACTCCAAATCGGCATTTTCAGACCCATCATTTTTAGAAACCCCCTACCAGTGCAATTTTCTGGTACCAATAGCCCAGAGCTGTCCCAATGTAGCCCAACAAATCCCCCGATTTCTTCTAGGAGCGGGGTCGTTTCTATATCCCCAAAGCGAAACACTGATCTTTCACGATCCCAGAACATGGTTGTAGCTTCTATCAACATGTTATTTGGTTGGATGTCTAACAGAGAAGGCAAATTCTCAAGTACCTTTCTCACATGTTTCTTGTCACTTGAGGAAAGATCTTCCCACCAATCCAGTAGCAGTGGTGGTATATTTTGGACCATGCTGAACCTGGGGACCACATGCATCATTTTCTACAAAACAAATAAGGTTAGACCCTTTCCCCCTCCAGATTCGACTATTTATATATCCATGATTAGCATATCGGCATTTAGTTCTCCAAAAATTAATGCACAAAATGTGGTTGCGTCCTTTGGGGTTATGGAAACCCCGATGGACTTTTGGATAACGTTTGTCTTAAAGGGTTATTATGTGGACAACATACCAAACCCGACTAGGTTTGACCATGATGCATGTACAGTTATAATCAGAGTAAAGTTGCTATGGGTGTCTAGACTGGTACCCTCAAGCGAACAACTTGAGAGGGAAAGGCACGAAACCGTCGATTGCACCGCCGATCGACTAGTTTTACCGCAAATAAGTCTTTCCTAATTTAAAGGGTGATATATAGGAAGAGCGCAACCACTCATCAAGCGTTGCTAAAGGATTGATTACGCACAAGTGGAATATGATGTTGAACATGATTTATGAAGCAATAAATAGCATGTTGTCACGTATTTGCACGTTGGAAAAATAATAAATGTGGTATTTAATAATTGAAAGACATTTAAGAAAGAAAAACAAAGAAATAAGTCAGTTTCTGCAGTAAAGGAAATCATAAATGCTAAAAAAGGGCAATTAAATTCACATAAGGGGAAAGGGAAAGGGTGTGCACGTATTAATAAAAGAAGCATGCTTAATACTAATTTACAAAAAGCAAGTTTGTTATGCTGAAAGCGTAAGATCCCCAGCAGAGTCGCCATGTTGTTGCGCCCCTTTTTTTCTCGCGAAATCGGGGTTTCGACATTCGATAACTCCTTTCCTTTTGGGGAAGGGGGTATGGAAATTGAAGAGTTGCCACCAAACGAATTTAAGGTGCGTTAGGGAACCTAATGCAGGTAACTCATGAAACTAGTCTACATTACCACAAATTGGGTAAGGGCATGAAATTACCCTGAGGGGAAGGTGTTAGGCACCCTTCGAGGTCCACAACGATGGGTCCCAACCAAACTTACTTGGTGAATTAGTCATTTAACAGATAAGACGTCTAAGCACACATATGTAAATAAGATAAAGGAAATTTAATAAGTAAGCAGTCTAAGAACACATATGTATAAAAATAGGGAAGTCCTAAGTTATTAGCCTATAGGATCACATATGTACAATGCCCGATAATCCTTCCTCAACTAGAGGGGTTACACGTGGCATTAGCGCACAGGTCATCATATCCTTTTACTAAACGATTACCCTCCCCTTAGCGATCGTATAAGCCGTTTTAATTAAACGAACTCTAAGCGTGCATTACCCGTCTCTTCCTTGTGGTCCCAGAGGAGTTCAGGACCTCTATTTTTAGGTAGTTCTAGACACTCCTAAAGTTGTTTAAAAAGGAAAATCTAAGCGACAACAAAGACCAAACAGGACTGTCAAGTAAGACAACAATTAAGGGCTCATGTTTACCTCCATAGATAAACAGGAAATTAACACGTCTCAAATAGCAAGATTTCAGATGTTTCACAAAAGGTCCTAGAACATGATATCTAGGTGAGCGTGAAAAATAGAGAATGTGCAACATTATGTTAAGGAGAAGTAGTAAAGACCTAATCAGTTTGCCTACTAATTTTTAGAACCTGTTGAATCTGGGCAGTCACAAATAAACAAAGCATAGTTTTACAATTTTTATAAGGCCTTAATTACCTATAGGCTTGCCTAGGCGTGGTTCAGGAATACCCTATAACATGTTGTCTAAAAATGCAAACAATATTCTGGAAACTGACTAAAGGAAAACAAACAATTTGAGTTTTAATACGTCCTATAAATATGCTTGTCTAGGTGTTGATTATCACGAAACTGATTTCATACATACTTATCCTATAACATGGTGTCTATGCGTCGGAATTGCTTTTAAACATTCTTATAGACATGACGGTTATTGATTTAGGCGATGTAGACATGATTTAAAGCGAGTACAAACACAGTCCTAAAGCAGGATTTCTAATGCACACCAAGGATGGACATTTTTTATTAAGCAGAATTACAGCGGTAACTTAATAACGGGATTTTTAGGTGAACATGATTATGCAGAAGCAGAATTCTGTAACAAATGAGGTAATGAACCTATAACATGTTCCCTAGTATGCCAAGTGGACTTAAAAGCATGGTTTCTGATGCAAATAAACATAGTTTAACCTAAAAACATGACTTCTAATATAAGTAAAGATAGTATATACCTAAAGGCAGGATTTCTACCCATTTTCCCCACAAAAATCATATAAGAATCCCTCCCCTTTTTCTAATTTCCCCAATATCTGTTTACAAAGGTTATTATTACTGATCATAAATGAATAAATTATATTAAATAAATATAAGGTATGCTATAGGGAGCCTGAGATACGCCCAAAGTGAACCTGGAAATACCAGGCCTTCAATATAGTCCAGGATGCCAAAGTCTCATAGCCAATAGGGTGTCCTGGTGTGTCAAAGATCCCTAAGGACCTCAGGGATCCCGAGCAATGCTCACACCAAGATTCTTTGAGTAGGGAAGTGATTATGTGTAATGTGGAAAGACCAGCCCTAGTGTGCTAGAGTTCAGAGGAATCTCATGGATTCCTAGGCAGTACACACACTGGAGGGGCAGAACTTAAGTAATCTAAGAGTAGAAGTTAGAGTGCTTGACATAGTTTGGAAAAACATAGTAAAAATAGTATAGAGGTAAAAATTTCAGGAGTGAAAAGGTTTTCAGGAATAGAAACAGTTCTTAAAAAATGTTAAGAGTAAAACAATTTCGGAAACAATTCTGAGAAGAAGAAAGATTCAACAAGCAACCACACAATCATAACACTTATAGTGCCAAGATTCGAAACCATTTATTACTTGTTTCTAAGTGAAGGCAAACAAGTTTACAATCAGGGATCAGGGGATTGGGAACATAGAGTCTTAAGTCAGAAATACATGAACAGGGTAAAAGGGGAAGCACATTGACCATCCAGTACACATAACAAATAGGAACTGATTGGCAACCAGAACATAAAAACTATTGCTTCGAAGTATTAGCAAAGGGATCATGCTTGAAATTAAAGTGGTAATGGATAATAAACATAGAGACAGAATATGAGAATGGTCATGTTGAAGACAGGTGTCTACTACATAGAGCCAGTCATGGCAATTAGGATTAACCAAATACATTAGGAGTCTATGATACTGACATGAGCATACTAGTCAAGGGAAGTAAACAAGAACTCAAGTAAACATGTTGGCCAAGTATCACACAAGAAAAATAAGACCTAGACATGCAGACTAAACATTTGAGCAAGGGAGGGTAAGACTCCAGCATATTGAGCAAACCAGTAAATAGGAAGACAATTAGATACACAGCCAATTAAACTAGTGCGGAAATAGGCATGGATTTAAAAACTATGGAGCACATACAATTGAATTTCAGAATTGAAATAAGAACATACCAGTTAAGGAATCAAGATACAGAAAATAAAGCAGGCAGAGCTCCACAGCCTAGCCTTGGCTTTCAGCCAACTAGACAAGCAGTTAGCACAAGTAGCAAAAAAGAGAGAAGAGAGATAATTTTGTGTGAGTGTGTGTTCTTGAACTAATCTTTTTTTTTTTTAGAGGCAAAACAAGAGTGTATTTATATCACTAAGGAAGTAGGACAAATAAGGTAAAGGAATCAAAAGTCAGTCAATTAAGGACAATCAAAGAATTATATAATCAAATCACATAAAGGGGGTTCGGAATAGACCCCTTAATTAGGGAGTAATAGATTAGCGGTAACAACAGGGGTTTAATTAAGGCAAAGAGTCCAAATCATACCAAATAAGGGATCAGTAAGAATCCCAAAATAACGCGGGAAATTAATTAAGGCAGAGATGACCAATTAAAGTCATAAACAAGGAAACAAATACAATCTATGCACACGAATCTTAACAGTAATTAGCAAAACCTTCAAAAGAATACTGGTTTTTGGGAAATAATTACTCAAATTCCATAAATAGAAATTAAACTAAATAAGACCTCACAGAAATATAGAACTTAGCCGGAAAAGCAGGTTCGAACCCTAACATAGATTAATTAGGGCAAAACCACAAAAATACTGGATTTAACAAGGAAGAAGGTTTAAGTCCAAAAGATAGAGTAAACTAATACGACTAGTATCACAGAAATACCCAAAATTGAAGCAAAGATTGAGGAAATCAATATATCATATAGAATCCACTAGGGTTTGCAAAAATCAGTCATGATGATGAAAGAGCACTTATGAAAACACTGAGAGGTTAGAAAATCTTTGAAGAAAGTCCGGGATAAACCCTAGTTTGGAAAAAGTGACAAAAAATCCAAATTAATTAATTAAAACAGGAGATTTTTGAGGAAACAAATTTAATAATATTCAAATCATCTCAGATCTATAAAGATCTGAGAGGAATCAAGAACCCATAGATTCGTAATAAAACAAGAAAAGATCCTTACTTACAAACAACAGATGGCCTGAGACAGGCAAGTTTTGAACCAGAACCCGTTGGGTTTCCTTGAGATCTTCTCAAGGATCCAAGAAATCAAAGAGCCATGGTGTATAGAAGACCAGGGCTGGCCGGAGAAGACATTGAAGCACCGTAGGGAGGAGGTTTATGCCGGTGACGACATTAAGGGTTAGGGTTAGGTCGAGAGAGAGTTGAGAGATGAGGGACATAATGACGGCGGGGGTTGGGAAAGAATGACAGGGTTTGGGTAGATTAGGGGGTTAATTAAGGTAAGGATAATAGTGGACCGTTGATCAAAATGATCAACGTCCACGATTGAACGGGCTAGTGGTTCGGGGCAGGCATATTGGGCCAAAAAGCGCTTTGGGCCAGCACTTTGGGTTAATATTAGAGGGGTTCTAGGCTGGTTTGTGGGGTTAGGTTCGGAAAATTATAGGAATCAAATAGGGATATTTGTTAAATACCCAAACAATTGATAAAAAAGTATTTTATAAAATAATTAACAAATTATAAAAAATAATTTTCATGCATAGAAATATTTTAAAATAACTACTCAACGTTTTTAAAATACAATGAGCTACTTTCTAGTAAAATAATGTAATAATGCATGTGTGGGCTATTATTTGTCACGATCCTAGTTCTCCCTCCGTGAACATGTCGTGACAGCACCTAGTCCCTACAACTAGGTAAGCCTAACAATGCGGAAGATAGACCATAATTGCAGAAGAAAGTAATTAAAATTAAACTAGTAAAATAAACAGCGTTTACGGCGCCGCTCGGCACATACAATAACAACTCTCGAAGCTAACAATATTCCCAAAACCCGAAATCTCACAAATCACAAGCTAAGGGATACATAAGAAGCTCTAACTCAAGGATGTCTAAACAAAGGAAAATTCTGAAAGGCTACACTTATTACAAAAGGTAGAAAGTGACTCTTCGGTCTGCGGGCGTAGCAGATATACCTCGAAGTCTCTATAGAAACGCCTCCTTCCAAGGCTGACAGAACTGAATGGGAGTACCTATATTTTTGCACAACAAAAATGTGCAGAAGAGTAGCATGAGCACACCACGGCGGTGCCCAATAAGTATCAAGGCTAACCTCGGTGGAGTAGTGACGAGGGACAGTCAAACAGTATAATCATAAGTACAACGAAAATGATATATAAATGTGTAAAGACTGCACGAAGAGAACATAAATACTACAATTCACCGTAAGGGAGAAAGAACAGCAAGCAACAAAGAGAAGATGATAAATGATGATACGTAAAGACGGCAAAATCACAATCCAAATCCTAACGTCACAACACAGTAAGGGAAAAACAAATCAATAACTCATAACCTACGATGATGTTCACATAAGGTCTTATTCAGCTCTTTCCACAATCTTACCAAATCTCGGACAAACCACAACTCACGAAACCCCAGCATCTGAAATCTACCACTTGGCATCATGTGCCCCATCAGTCGCACAGTCATATTGACAACTAACTGGCTAACTAGGGCCAATATCACATATATAATGGATAAACGAGGGCGTACCTCCACCCTTAGCACAATCAGGAGGAATTCACCTCTAATAGGAGTGTTAAACTACGTGAATGCTTGTGCAAGTGTTTTAACAAGAATTCTACCAACTAGTAACATAAAAAGGAGAACGAACTGCACGTACGATGTTTCCTCACAACTCCTAAGCGTTAAGGCTCATACAGGTAAGAAACCCACAATCACAATATTAAACAACATATGAAATGCCTCCACAGGCCGTCACAATTATTTACAACCAACCCATGACATAGCCCAACTTATTGCGCCACGTGTGCAAATAACAATATAATAAGCGCCGCCTTATTCTGCCACACATGCATCATAATGTCCTCACCTTATTCCGCCACATGCGCAACCCACATATAAGCATATAAACATATCCCGCCTTATTACGCCGCATGTGCAATACATCAATAACAACAACCGCACGGCAGAGACCTCGTGCATCACAATATCAACAACCGCACGGCAGAAACCTCGTGCATCACAATATCATCAACCGCACGACAGAAACCTTGTGCATCACAATATCAACAACCGCACGGCAGAAACCTCGTGCATCACAATATCAACAACCGCACGGGAAAAACCTCGTGCCTCAAAATATCACAAGTACAACACAACAAATGACAATGTTTACAAGAACAACGCAGGGAAAATCAACTCAGGTGCCTCCGTTCACCAGGAGACAGTACAACTAGCTCACAAGGAATAACCATAACAGAGAATACTAAGCATAATAAGAACAACGCAACAAGGGAAAATAATATGAAACAACGGTTCCATAATACGTAATTCAACAACAACGAAGTTAACATGAATCAATAATTTCAAATAAGGAATTATCCACTAATGTAGGATATCTAAATTCTTTTACAGTTGGGCAAGTTACGAAGGATATACAATGATTTCAATTAAGGATGAGCAGGGGAAACATAACCCTAACCTCCATAAATACCAATTAATTACATGAGAGATACTAATGATTTCCAAATAGAGACAAGAAATTACGATAGGGATCTTTAGTTAAACCACGCAAGAGTCAATTAGGCAACAAGAATAAACCAAAAAGGGCAATTAATTTCCATGTAACCACATGTAGAGGTGAAACTAATATCAGGGAACTCAATCATATCAAAAACAACTTCATACTCAGTAATACAAGGAGATAAGAACCTAATAGGGGAAAATTTCCACAAATAAATTCCGAGCACGCACTCGTCACCTCACGTACAAGGAATAAAATCAACAGAGAAGACTTAAATCCTAAGGGGAAGTCCCCCACACAAGGTTAGGCAAGATACTTACCTCAAACCGGCTCATAATCAACTCGAAACCACACGTTTGTAAAATAACCAAAATACCCCTCGGCCCACGTCTCGGAATCGGGTAAAAGTTATATTTTCCGGACACCCATTCACTCACAAACTCACTCAACCAAAAACAATCGAAATCTGATGCCAATAACCCCTTAAATTCTCAGAATTTCCTTTTGGGGAAGTTCATCAAGTTCCCATGGTTTTTCTTCCATTTTTCTATAATTAGACTAAAGAAAACAACGGGGATTAATGTTCCAACAAAGAGTTAGGATTATAAAACGTTACCTATGATCCTTCTTTTCAAAACCCACTGAAAATCGCCAATTCCCGAGATCTCAAACGATTTTAGACTTATGAAATAAACCCTCGGATTTTTGGAATAAACACACAGGGATCTCGCACCTGCAGTCCCTATCACCGCACCTGCGGAAAAAGCATCGCTGGTGCGGAATTCACTTAAGTCCATTGGGGCCGCACATGCGGTCATTTGGTCGCTCCTGCGGTTCCGAACCTGCGGAACTCAGGTCGCACCTGCGACCACTGGCCAAAACCCTCGCCATCGCACCTGCGATCAACCCTATCGCGCCTGCGAGTCCGCACCTGCGGGAAGACCTTCGCAGGTGTGAAAACACCAGAAGAGGTCTGGTTCAGCCATTTGATAAATCCCAATTCCTCTCGTTAAGCATCTGAAACAACCCCGAGGCCCCTGGGACATCCACCAAAACCACCAACCGACCCTAATACCTTATTCGAACTAGGACGAGCCTTAAAAACACGTGTCATAACATCAAAATCATCGAATATGCATAGGTTCAAGCCTAGGAACTTAGGGAAAAATCTAGAATTTACATCCGACGCCGAAACACGTCTAAACTCATCCAAATGACCTCAAATTTTGCACACACATCCCAAATGACATGACGGAACTACTACGACTTCCAAAATTCTATTCCGACCCTCGGGTAAAAGACTCACTATCGGACCGGAAACTTCAAAAATTCAAACTTCGGCATTTTAAGCCTAAATAAGCTACGGACTTCAAAAATGCATTCCGAACACGCTCCCAAGTCCAAAATCACCATACGAAGATGTTGAGATTGCCCACGACCCATTTCGAGGTCGTTTAACCAAAAGTCCAATCCCGGTCAACTTTTCACCGTTCAAACTTCCAAAACAAGGTTCCTTCTTCCAATTTGACACTAAACCATCCGAAAGCCTAATTCCACCATGCACGCAAGTCGATACTCATATTCCGAAGTTGTTCCAGACCGTATGCCATTGAACGGAACTTGATTTCTCAAAAAAATCGGTTGGGTCGTTACATCCTCCCCCTCTTAAAACCAACGTTCGTCCTCGAACGTGCTAGATTCGCCTCGAGGTCCTCAAGTCACTGAGTGTGCATTTCCAACATACACCCGCGGGTGATCCCACGTCACCCCGATCCACTTAATCCTGACGACACCATCTCAACTGAAATTTAACCTTTCTAGCAATACTAATAAGCCTTCAAGCCAGGATTCTCACCTTCCATCCGTTTCCAAAAGACCCGATTCTAAATCCATATTCGGTATCAGTCTCAACCAGCTACTTCAATTCATGCCACACACGCAGGGTACAACCACACAACATGACACACCACACCTAGGCTCACAAGAACATTTATGATAGCAACACTTGTCTGAGATCAAATCCATACAGGCCATAAGCCTCATATTCAATAGGAACTCTTTCCAAACCTCCACAACACTGGCGATGAGACAATAACCACGATAACTATATAAAAAACACCCGAATAACCTCACCTCATCTAACACCAGTGGTCACACGCCCTACAAGATAAAACTCACGAAGCATAGAACGAACATGACTGGATATGGGAAGGGAAACACATAAGGGAACTATCAAACAAGTCAACTAGCACAATCTACAAAACACAAAATCTACAAAACATCTAACAGGAAAGAATGAAAGTATACAAAAGACTCACAAGGATCTTATACTGATTTAACCCTCACCGCGGTACACAGCCCGATCTTAACATATCAATTCACCCGAAATCACGAGGGTCCCGCCCTCAACAATGAATCACAAGTAGGGCATACCTCAACCCATCTAGAGGCTCACACTAGATCAATTCTCTCTACAACTTAAAACACAGATTGGCTCCCACACCGGTGGAGCATATAAATTACAGCTCGTAACCAAGAATACTCAGAAATCACATCAAACCTACCGAAACAAGCAACATGAATTTACTACTAGCCTCATAACTCTCGATAATAGCTAGAAACAGATGATAGATACGACTATCACTCATAGAACCTCCCATCAGGATAATCGCATAAACAGAGTACAAATCATGAAACACACCCATAAGTGGGACAACAAATAAGGGTACTTACCCCGATAAGCAGAACTGTGAGGAACTACAGATAGTGCCCCTATATAACAAATCAAGTCCGTACCTGAAAAATATTCAACTGGCGCACCGGCCTCAAGCCTACTCTGTGAACACATCAACGAGCCGGGCCTCCCCCTCTTGGGCACCCTCTACCTGCCTGAATACCTCGTTGTGACACATCGGTCTGAACTCTGGGACAATCTCTCACCATGTGGCTAGTATCTCCACACTCAAAGCACCCCCTCTGCTGATGGGGCGGTGGAAACTGTGCGATATGGGTACTCCGAGACCCATGAACACCTGAGTCACCATGCAAAGCCTGAAGCGCGAACTGGACTGGCTGACCCGCAAAACCTCTACCATGACGCACCCTGCCTCCAAAATATGGACTAGTATATCTCCCCGGTCTACGAGGCCTCCTCGCCTCCTCAGACTCTCTCTCTCGATCTCGTCTGCTCTCTCTCTCTCTCGTGAGCCTTCCTGCCCTGTCTCTCTCTAGCATGCGTACCCTCTATCCTCCTAGCAATGTTCACCACCTGCTGATATGGAATATCCATCTCCAACTTACGAGCCATACTGGATCTGATGCTGGGAATAAGCCCCTCAATGAACCGGCGAACCTTCTCGCAAACAGTAGAAACCAAGGCTGAGGCATGTCTAGCCAAACTGGTGTAACGGACAGCATACTCCGAGACGGTCATAGCACCCTGGAGAAAATGCTCAAACTCCGCGCACCATGCATCCCTGAGGCTCTGAGGAGCAAACTCTCTCTGGAACATATCTGAAAACTAGGTCCAAGTCAGTGAAGCTGCCTCGTCTGGGCTGTCTAACTCATAGGTGCGCCACCAATCATAGGCAGCTCCTCGAAGCTGGAAAGTAGTGAAAGAGACCCCGCTCGATCCAAAGGTACCCATAGTACGGAGAATGAGATGACACTCATCAAGAAACCCCAAGGCATCGTCTGACGCTATCCACTGAATACTAGAGTATCATACTTCTTGAACCTCTCTAGTCTCATCTGCTCCTGCTCGGAAGCCGCTGTCATGCCCTCGGGATGAACTGGTGCTGCAAGCGGCACAGGAATAACCTCAGGGACCTGCTCAACATGCGCTCATTGCTCAGGAGTGCGGACGGCGGGAGTCTGTGCTCCTCCCCCGGTCTGGGATGTGGCTGCAGCAAGGGGAAGCAACCCTGCTTGAGCCAAAGTGGTGTACATTCTCATGAACTGTGCCAAAGTCTCCTGAAGGGCTGAAGTAATAGTAGCAGTAGGTGTGTCAAGTGCCTGGACTCCGGCTGGATCTACTGGTGGTACCTCGGCGGCCGCTCGCGCAGGTGCTCTCGCTGCACCATGTTCGCGTCCTCGAACTCTACCCTGGCCCCGTCCTCCGACGGTTGCAGCAGGGGGCGCGGGTGCCTGATCACCTCGGGTAGTACGTGTCCTCACAATCTGTGAGAGAGTAGAAGACAGAGGTTTAGGATTGCGAATGTCAAAATATCGCACGACAGGGAAGTCAAATAAAGTGGACATTTTCCTAACAGTTACATAGCCTCTCGCAGATAAGTACAGACGCCTCCGTACCGATCCCCGAGACTAATAAATAAACTGGCTAGTGATCTGTGACTCCTATGAACCTAGTGCTCTGATACCAACTTGTCACGACCCCAGTTCGCCCTCCGTGAACATGTCGTGACGGCACCTAGTCCCTACAACTAGGTAAGCCTAACAATGCGGAAGATAGACCATAATTGCGGAAGAAAGTAATTAAAACTAAACTAGTAAAATAAACAGCATTTACGGTGCCGCTCGGCACATACAATAACAACTCTCGAAGCTAAAGAAATTCCCAAAACCCGGAATCTCACAAATCACAAGCTAAGGATACATAAGAAGCTCAAACTCAAGGATGTCTAAACAAAGGAAAATGCTGAAAGGATACACTTATTACAAAAGGTAGAAAGTGACTCTTCGGTTTGCGGGCATAGCAGATATACCTCGAAGTCTCTATCGAAACGCCTCCTTCCAAGGCTGATAGAACTGAATGGGAGTACCTGTATCTGCACAAAAAAAATGTGCAGAAGAGTAGCATGAGCACACCACGGCAGTGCCCAGTAAGTATCAAGACTAACCTCGGTGGAGTAGTGACGAGGGACAGTCGAGACACCTACCGGTCAGTAAATAGTATAATCATAGGTACAACGAAAATGATATATAAATGTGTAAAGACTGCACGAAGAGAACATAAATACTACTATTCACCGTAAGGGAGAAATAACAGCAAGCAACAACGAGAAGATGATAAATGATGATACGTAAAGATGGTAAACTCCTAAGGTCACAACATAGTAAGGGGAAAACAAATCAATAACTCATAACCTACGATGATGTTCACATAAGGTCTTATTCAGCTCTTTCCACAATCTTACCAAATCTCGGACAAACCACAACTCACGAAACCCCAACATCTGAAATCTAACACTTGGCATCCTGTGCCCCATCAGGCGCACAATCATATTGATAACTAACTGGCTAACTAGGGCCAATCTCACATATATAATGGATAAACGAGGAATTCACCTCTAATAGGAGTGTTCAACTACGTGTATGCTTGTGCAAGTATTTTAACACGAATTCTACCAACTAGTAACATAAAAAGGAGAACGAACTGCACGTACGATGTTTCCTCACAACTCCCAAGCATTAAGGCTCATACAGGTAAGCAACCCAAAATCACAATATTAAACAACATAGGAAATGCCTCCACAGGCCGTCACAATTATTTACAACCAACCCCTGGCATAGCCCAACTTATTACGCCACGTGTGCAAATAACAATATAATAAGCGCCGCCTTATTCCGCCACACGTGCATCATAAGGTCCCCACCTTATTCCGCCACGTGCGCAACCCACATATAAGCATATAACCATATCCCGCCTTATTACGCCGCATGTGCAATACATCAATAATAGAAACCGCACGACAGAGACCTCGTGCATCACAATATCAACAACCGCACGACAGGAACCTCGTGCATCACAATATCATCAACCGCACGGTAGAAACCTCGTGCATCACAATCTCAACAACCGCACGGCAGAAACCTCGTGCATCAAAATATCAACAATCGCACGGCAAAGACCTCGTGCATAACAATATCACAAGTACAACACAAAAAATGACAATGTTTACAAGAACAACGCAAGGAAAATAAACTCAGGTGCCTCCGTTCACCAGGAGACAGTACAACTAGCTCACGAGGAATAACCATAACAGAGAATACTAAGCGTAATAAGAACAATGCAACAAGGGAAAATAATATGAAAATACGGTTCCAAAATACGTAGTTCAACAACAAGGAAGTTAACATGAATCAATAATTTCAAGTAAGGAATTATCAACTAACATAGGATATCTAACTTCTTTTACAGTTGGGCAAGTTATGAAGGATATACAATGATTTAGATTAAGGATGAGCAGAGGAAAGATAATCATAACCTCCATTAAGACCAATTAATTACATGAGAGATACTAATGATTTCCAAATAAAGACAAGCAATTACGATAGGGATCTTCAGTTCAACCATGCAAGAGTCAATTAGGCAACAAGAATAAAACAATAAGGGCAATTAATTTCCATGTAACCACATGTAGAGGTGAAACAAATAACAGGGAACTCAATCACATCAAAAAAAACTTCATACTCAGTAATTACAAGGAGCTAAGAACCTAATAGGGGAAAATTTCCAAAAACAAATTTCGAGCACGCACTCGTCACCTCACGTACAAGGAATACAATCAACAGAGAAGACTCAAATCCTAAGGGGAAGTCCCACACACAAGGTTAGGCAAGATACTTACCTCGAACCGGCTAAAAATCAACTCGAAACCACATGTTTGCCATGAGTATCCGACTCCAAATGGCCCAAATCTATTCAATTCAATTACATATCGTAAATAACATCTCAAGCAACTGATTCTACTATTTAATTCAAAGCTAAGGCGCGAAATTAGGTAAAATGACCAAAACGCTCCTCGACCCACGTCTCAAAATCGGGTAAAAGTTATATTTTCCGGACACCCATTCACTCACAAACTCACTCGACCAAAAACAATCAAAATCCGATGCCAAAAACCCCTTAAATTCTCAGAATTTCGTTTTGGGGAAGTTCATCAAGTTCCCATGGTTTTTACCCGATTTTTGATAATTAAACTAAAGAAAACAAAAGGGATTAATGGTATAACAAAGAATTAGGATTAGAAAATGTTACCTATGATCCTTCTCTTCAAAATCCACTAAAAATTGCCAATTCCCGAGCTCTCAAACGATTTTTAGACTTATGAAATAAACCCTCAGATTTTTGGAATAAAAACACAGGGATCTCGCACCTGCGGTCCCTATCACCGCACCTGTGGTATCGCACCTACGGAAAAAGCATCGCAGGTGCGGAAATCACTTAATTCCACTAGGGCCGCACCTGCGGTCGTTTGGTCGCTCCTGTAGTTCCGCACCTGCGGAACTCAGGTCGCACCTGCGACCACTAGACAAAAACCTCGCCATCGCACCTGCGATCAACCCTATCGCTTCTGCGAGTCCGCAACTGCGGGAAAACCTTCGCAGGTGTGAAAACACCAGAAGAGGTCTGGTTCAACCATTTGATAAATCCCAATTCCTCCCGTTAAGCATTTGAAACAACCCCGAGGCCCCCGGGACCTCCACCAAAACCACCAACCGACCCTAATACCTTATTCGAACTAGGACAAGCCTTAAAAACACATCTCATAACATCAAAATCATTGATTATGCATAGGTTCAAGCCTAGGAACTTAGAAAAAATTCTAGAACTCACATCCGACGCCGAAACACGTCTAAACTCATCCGAATGACCTCCAATTTTGCACACACATCCCAAATGATATGACGGAACTACTGCAACTTCCGTAATTCTATGCCCTCAGATCAAAGACTCACTATCGGACTGGAAACTTCAAAAATTCAAACTTCGGCATTTTAAGCCTAAATGAGCTACGGACTTCCAAAATGCATTCCGAACATGCTCCCAAGTCCAAAATTACCATACGAAGATGTTGAGATTGCCCACTACCCATTCCGAGGTCGTTTACCCAAAAGTCCAATCCCGGTCAACTTTTGACCGTTCAAACTTCCAAAACAAGGTTCCTTCTTCCAATTTGACTCTA
Source organism: Nicotiana paniculata (assembly GCA_005239505.1). Lineage (NCBI taxonomy): Eukaryota > Viridiplantae > Streptophyta > Magnoliopsida > Solanales > Solanaceae > Nicotiana > Nicotiana paniculata. Next base: position 36,896 of record ML343949.1, on the reverse strand, counting down.
AACCATCCGAAAGCCGAATTCCACCCTGTACGCAAGTCAATACTCATATTCTGAAGTTTTTCCAGACCTTATGCCGCTGAACGGAACTTGATTTCTCAAAACAACCGGTCGGGTCATTACATAATTGCAAAGTTATTGCAATTGTAACCCTAAAGATTTAAAAATGTGGCTATTTGTGCAATATTTTAAACCTAATATAAACATAAATAGCAGTATTAAGCCATGAAATTTTTATAAAGTCATTTGTGATGAAATTAGTAATTATTTATATAATAAAAATAATGGGATAAATTAATAAAAATCCTTAGAAAAATGCAGAAATTATGGAAAAGTATCAGTTGATGCCAATACATAGTTTTGGACGTATATATGCACTTTGAAAAATATTATAGGGAAAAATTAGGTGTCAACATATAATAGCCTTACTGTCACAATGTAACTGTATAGGCTGAACTATCTCCATTCCCAGCTCCTTAAAAAGTCCTGTTATCCACACCACTTCTGCTACAGTAGAGGCCATGCTTCGAAATTCAACTTCAGCAGAGCTCCTCGACATAGTTCCCTGTTTCTTTGACTTCCAAAATATCAGTGATTCACAAAATTTTACTACATAGCCTGTCACTGTTCTCCTTGACTCTACACAGGCTCCCCAATCACAATCACAGTATGAATACAGAGATTTGCTAGCTTTTGCAGACATAAACAGTCCAAGTCCAGGGGCAGTTTTTATGTACCTCACTACCTTTTGAGAAGCTTCCATGTGAGATATATTAGGTGCATGCATATACTGACTTAGCACTTGATTCATAAAGGCAATGTCAGGCCTTGTCATGGTTAAGTATAACAAGCTTCCAACTAGTCTCTGATAGCCTCCTTTGTCTTCAAGTTCTCTATCCACTGTAGACCCAGCTTCTTGTATTTGATTGTCAAACTCAATGGATGTGAGCTTGTGATTGAACTCCAAAGGTGTTGTTGCTGGTTTTGCACCTGCGAGCCCTAGTTTAGAGACAAGTTCTAGAGCATATTTCCTTTGGCACATAACAATTCCTTCCTGAGACCTAGAGAACTCAATCCCTAGAAAGTATTTCAGTTCACCAAGATCTTTCATCTTGAACCTCTCATGAAAATTCTTCCTAACTTGTTGGATCAGTCTTAGACTGCTCCCAGTCACTAGAAGATCAACTACATAGACAAGGATGACTACTAATTCTGAATCCACCTTCTGAGTAAACAAAGAGTAGTCATAGTGACTTTGAGCAAACCCCATATCTATACTTAAGTTAGTTTCAGATTCCACTGTCTAGGTGCCTGTTTTAATCCATGGAGTGACTTATGCAATCTGCACATATGCTGACACTCCCCCTGGCTTGAAAAGCCATCAGGATTATACATATATACCTCTTCAAGAATATCTCCTTGAAGGAAGGAATTGTGAATATCCATTTGGAACGCATACCATCCTGAAGTAGCAGCCAATGCAACCACAACTCTCACAGTGACCGTTTTAGCCACTGGAGAGAAAGTTTCTGTGTAGTCTAACCCTTCTTGCTGACAGTAACTGTTGGCCACCAACCTGACCTTATGCCTTTCCACTTCAACAGATGACTTGTATTTGTCTTTAAACACCCACTTACAACATATAGGAACCTTTCTAGGAAGGAGAAGAACAATAGACCAAGTGTTTTACTCTTCAGGAGTTGTGATTTTAGCTTTCATAGCCTCAACCCACTTAGGATACCTACTGGCTTCTAAGAAAGATATGGGTTCCACAATAGTTGAAAATTCAGCAAGAGAGGCTCTATAGGCAAAGGACAGTTTATCATAGGCCACATAATTTGATATAGGATACGCAGACTGATGTTTTATACTTCAATACCACACAAGAAGGGGGGGTGATTTGTGTGGTGTCCAATTTTTAGCGCGCACAGATTTTAGAAGAACCTGGTTCTTCTATGTGTTCCTAATACTACTGTTGTGGAATAATAAGTACAGAAATTAAAGAGCACAAGGATTTTACGTGGAAAACACCTGGCTCAAAGGTGATAAAACCACGACCTACTTCCCAGTAGGATTTTCTCAAACTCTTTACTAAATCACTGAAATAAAAACTGCATTTACAAAAACTCTTTTAAAAACCTAGGACTAACTCTAATCCCTTGTAGAAAACAACCTCTAACTGTTGCAACAACTCCAAGTTAACTCTAACTTGAATACACTGAGTACCTATTACAAATTCTTCTAGATAAAGCTGAAAGGTACAATATAAAACCACCTACTACAATTGAACTAAAATAAAATATAGACACTTGGAACTGGTTCTTCTATCTAGTTCAAGTAGCTTCAGATTTGCAACTTGAATCTCACACGAATTGCTTGCAAAATGCCTCACTATTTGCTCTCAAATCACGTTTACTTATTTTGTGCATACTTGTACAATAAGAACATCCTGCAATATATAAGATTAGTAGATAAAGAATTAACTAGAGTTCTAATGCTACTCTTACTTGGTGGAAGAGTTCTAGTTAATCTCAACTCCTAAATCCCTCCTTATCTTGGATAATGTTCTCTTTGAGTAATGAGTCATTCTCCTTATCATTTATGCAATCTTTTCGATCAGGAGACATCTATTATTCCAGTTTACGTTTATCTCCCGCATGTGCATCTCACGTGACTTGAATCTTCCTGTGTCTATGTATACCAGTGATGGACCTGGTTCATTTCTGAGTTCCTTTGTCAACCTTCAAAACCATTCTTTTCTTGGGTCAACAAATTCCCCTTTTTGATGATGACAAACTTTGTGCTTCCATAAGCTTAGGCATGTTTCAACTTAGCCCAACATCTACACAGTGTTAGAGTAGTTTGCACTTATCATAAAGAACTAGGTTCATTAGGTTATAAATATCACTGTTAAGAGTGTAAAGCACAATCATTTTCTCCCCTTTTGGAATCATCGAAAAGTGGCATAAAAACAGTGTGAATCCAAGATATTAAAATTTACTCATGGCCATTGGGGCTACTGCAAATGCATTCATGGATTAATCATCAATAGTCAAACTAAGAATTCAAACTATCAAATAAATATAGACAGTCAATTAGAGCAAAAACAACAAATTTCATTGATAGAGAATATGATTCTGCCACAATCCACAAAAAGAAACAAAAACATTTAAAAACATGAGCAACAAAAATAAACATCCTAAATCTGGGTTACTGAAAGTTCTAGACAGAGCTAGGGAGTTAAGGCTTGGAAGAGTTGGGGGCTTGGTTTTTGGCTTGGATAAGATCCAACATGTCTTGAAGAATCCCATCATTCTTCTCCTTTTCCTTTGCGAGCTCAGTTCTTAGAGCATCTCCCTCAGATTCTACCTCAGCCAATCAAGTCTTCAGCCTTTCTATCTCAGAATCCTTTGCCCCACTCTCCTGCACTAGGGCTCTGACCTTTCTATTGAGTGGTATCTTTTTGGACAAACCAGGTTCATTGGGAATGACATGGACCTCATAATCACAAGCAATCAGAGTGTTAATCACAAAATGGTCTTTGCTTGTGGCCATCTCCCACTTCTTCAGTGGAACCTTACAATAAGCAAGAACAGTAGTGAGAATGAAGCCATAGGGAATGGCATAGGCTTTGGAGCCGTTATAACACTATCTAGAAGTTGGATTATAAACCCAGTCCAGTTGATCTGTCTCCCACTATCCAGACATTCCATCAAAACCAAGTCCATGAAGTTAGCAATGTGCCTCCTTTCCTGCCTAGGCAACACGCACTTGTTGATGAATTCAAGCAACACCTTGTAGGGGGGATTCATTTCACTTTTGTAAACAACCTTGGGCTCACTTTCTTCTTCATTGTCACAGAATTTCCTGGTGATGGTCAGGGCAGTAGGAAGAGTGTCCAGGCTTGGCCATTTCTGCCTTGTGAAATCATTGTATCCTTAAAAGGGTACACCTAGTATTTCACCTAGCTCCTTTGTATCAAAAGAAATTTGAACCCCTTTCACCAGACTAGTGACTCTTCCATCCTTCATCTCAACATTGGCCATGAATTCATCAATTTCATTCCTTGCCAGTTTTCCATCTATCTGAAGGACAAAGTCCTTCCACCCTTAGCTTTTCCAGCAGCAGGACCATCCATTCTTTATTCAAGTCCTTCAGGAGTCTACCCATCAAGATAGTTCGTTTGCCAAACTTGGATAGCTTGTCCTTTTCACTATCTGACTCATCCTCCTCTTCTCCATTCCATTCTTCTTCTTCAACAATCTTAACTTGTTTGGCTTTCACTGCAGACCTGGTCTTTTTAGGCAGGGTAGAAGGTTCAGCAGACTTGGATATAGATGTTGATTTCTTAGAGGAAGTATTGGATTTCTTGGGCTTAGGGTTCTGAACATCCACCTCAACAGTCACCTTTTCACCTTGATGGACCAGGTCCATCTCATCCACATCAACAGCCTCAACAGGCTCTACCACATTTTCTTTCCCTTTGTCCACCTTTTCTTCTTGCTTTTATCTAAAGCTTTCTGCAACTCCTCCTCACTTTGATTTAGCTGACTCCTTGTGGATCTTCCTCTTGGGAGAGTAATTTCAGTAGTGTCAGAAGGAGCAACTATTTTCTTTAGGAGTTCTCTTCTTCTTGGGTTTAAAACTGTAACCTACCTTTTTCAAAAGATCTGCTAGTGTTTCTTCAACGGATAAACCAGGTTCATCTGTTTGCTTTCCAAGATTTACCAGCCCTTCAGCGGCTTCTCAAGATCCACTTCCCCCTGTTTTATTGCCACTTTCTTCCACCGTTTCTGACTCTACTCCACAGATAGCTATTCTTCTAGTTTCAGAGGTGGGTGAAGAATCAACCACTCCTTTCCCTTTTTCCCCTCTCATCACTTCGCACAGCCTCACTCTCTTTTTCTTTTTCTCTTTTATTTTTATCTCCTCTCCTTCTGGACTCAGTCGTTTCCACATCCACCACAAACCCAACCAATATAAACCTATTTTCTAAATTTTCAGCCAAATCAGAGATGACCCCAGTAGAAGGGTTTGCAACAGATGTTACCTGCTCAGAATCAGAAGACCCAAAATCTTCCCCCTTAGTTGCAGATTTGAAAGAATCCTCAGAGTTTTGGGGTTCTTGGGATTGACTTGCTTGTAGCTATGCGTTTAATTTCCTTGAAAGCGTACCTCTAGCCACAGTTTTTCGAGCAAGCATTTTTACTCGTCTTCTCATAGGTTGAGGAGTAGTGGAAGATGAGGAACATGGTGGGGGTGTACCAGGGTTAGTCATTTTGTGTTTGATTCTGTAAGGAAGGAGATGGGGGGTTGAATTTTTGAAGCAGAGAGAAGAGAGAAATTTCGAAGATTTTTAGGGATTATGAGAGAATGGAGGGATGATGATGAGGGATTTAAACGGAGGGGATAATTAATGAATAACGGAAGCTTTAGAAGTCAATTAGAAATCTAATCAAACTGAAATTTCAGTTTTGAATAGACGGTTAAGGCCTCCCTAGAATCTAGGTGATTTAATTTGGTGAGGATTCTTTTGAAACAGAACTGGTTCAATTTTAACCGGATAAGTTTAAGAGATTTTTGACTTGGATAGGACTCATCTCATGATTCAAATATTAATATTTCAAATTGTGCAGAGTGTAGAAAACATACCTAGCTATCTAGATGAACCCGCACTGATGAACCAGGTTCTTCAATGAGAATCCTCGTGATCATGTCTCAATTTGCCAAAATAGAGAAAATATCATTAGAGACCAGTGATTCATTTTAACCCATGGAAAAGGAGTATACTATTTACAGTATGAGACTGAGCAAAAATTAATCTAGTTATTTACACAAGTTCCAGATTTTCTTACAAAAAAAAAAAAAAAATTTCATTTTTTTTCGTTGAACATTATGAACTGGTCCTTTTAGGTGATCTTAATCATCCCTAATTCCAACCTGTTCCTTTCAAAGTTATCTCTACTTAGGCATTTTGTGAAGATGTTAGTAGCACAAAATTCCATAGTGATCCGCCCCTTTTCATAGTTATACCTAAAAAAGTGATGCCTAACATGTATGTGCTTAGTTCTCTTGTGATGAACATGGTTCTTAGTCATACTAATTGCACTAGTATTATCACAAAAAATGGGGATACAACCAACATTGATTCCAAAGTCCATCAATTGTTGTTTAATCCAAAATAATTGAGCACAACATGAGGCAACAACAACATACTCAGCTTCAGCAGTAGATAAGGCCACATAATTTTGCTTTTTGGTGGCCTAAGACACAAGACATGAGCCAAGAAAGTGTGCCATACCTGAGGTGCTCTTTCTATATACAAGAAAACCTGCATAATCAGCATCAACATATCCCACAAGATTGAAATTACTACCTTTTGGATACCATAGACAAAGATCAGTGGTGCCTTTTAGATATCTCAAAATTCTCTTGAAAACAGTCAAGTGAAACTCCTTTGGATTTGCCTGAAATCTTGCACAAAGGCCTACACTAAAAATAATGTCAGGTCTACTAGCAGTGAGATACAACAATGAGCCAATCATACCCCTATACAACTTCTAATCAACAGATGAACCGGGTACATCTATATCTAACTTTGTAGCAGTTGGAATAGGAGTGTCAATTTCTTTGGAATCTTCCATTTTAAACCTTTTAAGCAACTCTTTTACATACTTCTGTTGATGGATCATAGTTCCATTTGAATTTTATTTGATTTGTAAGACTAAAAAGAAATTAAGCTCACCCATCATGCTCATTTCAAATTCACTCCCCATTAGTTTAGCAAATTCTTTACTAATCTTATCAGTAGTTGCTTCAAAGATTATATCATCAACATATATCTGAACTACCAAGAAATCTTTACCCTTTTCTTTTAGGAATAAAGTATTGTCAATTTTACCTCTCTTGTAGTCATGCTCAAGCAAAAATTTAGATAACCTTTCATAACATGCTCTTGGAGCCAGCTTGAGTCCATACAGTGCTTTGTCGAGTTTGTACACATGATCAGGTTTTTCCTTGCTTTCAATCCCTAGAGGTTGCTTGACAAACAATTCTTCCTTTAGATAACCATTGAGGAAGGCACTCTTGACATCCATCTGGTGAAGAGTGAATTCCATGTAAGCAGCAAAGGCTTTGAGGAGCCTGTTGATACCCAATTTTTTCCAAAATATTTTTAAAATTGCATATGTACCTTCAAAATCATGCATTAACAACGATTGGTATTTTTCCATAATTTTCCTATATTTTGTCTAATTTATCTAGCATTTTATTTCCAATAAATAATTACAAAATCACATCACAAATGATTTCAAAGGAATTTCTTGATTTAATTCATTGTTTATGGTCCTAATAAGATCAAATTATTTCATAATTAGCCAAATTGGCATCGTTTGGATATAATTGCAATAACTTTGCAATTATAACCTAAACATGTAATCTTATACTATTTTTTTACAACTGGTATTTTTAAATATCAAATAACCATTTTAAAGTTATTTCCATGCATATGATTCATTTTTATAAATAGTAATTACCTTATAAAACTATTTTAATTAAACTATCTGGGTATTTAACAAATAGCCCATGCCTATTTTGATTTTATCCTAAATTGATTAATCACTCCCTATTAAACTAGCCCAAACCTGATTAAATCAAGCCCAAATACCCCAAGACCAAATCCATTAATCACCCGACCCAATTCCCCTTCTAATCTGGACCGTTGATCATTTTTTATCAACGGTCCAGATCTCTTCTTACCTAATTTAACCCTAAAGACTACCCCTTTTCCTCTTATTTTCTCTCTTTCACTCCGCCATTACATCCCTCTCATTTCTCTCAAAACTCTCTCTGCTAAACCTACTCACCAGTCGTTGTCTTGCCAGTAACTATGGTGGTTTCACCACCATCCCCAGCCCCATGGCTCCCTTACATGCCGGATAACTGTACCTTAAGATCCTAAAAGGAACCAGAGGCGGTTCAACTCACCCCATGTCTTTTCACGCCGTTATCAGGCCACCCTTGGCCTTTCCGAGTAAGATCCTTTCGTATCCAGCTAAAACCTATGGTTTCTAATCCAATTCTCACATCTCTAGGTTATCTATCTCAGAAACCCTATTTTTTTTAACTCTTGACTTCTTAGACCTGTAATAGATCTGAGTATATCCTGAGTTATGTTTCTATTTTCCTTAATGATTTCTCTGATTTTTGCTAAAACGCCTCTTCGTCTTCAAACTAGGGTTTCTTGACACCTTTTCAGAAATGATTCTTCTTCTGATTTAAGTGTTATTCTATTATTTTCAATATGTTTAAGCGTCTATTTAAGTTTTCCCCCTTTTGTCTGAATTATTATGTCAAAACCTTAAGTTTCATGGTCTTAATCATGGGTTCTGAGTCTGTTCTTGCTTATTTGTTCATTTGATTCATTTGCATGTCTATTATTTATGAATTCGTTCAGAGCTTTTGTGATTTTACCTTATTAGGGTTTCTGATTGTTGTTTCTTCCGCCTATATCATGTCTATTCTGTTAAGTCATGCTATGTTCTATGTGAGTCCCTAATTTTGTGTGAGTTTCACCCTATTTGGCTTATTAGGGTTTCTGATTTTACCTATTCCTGCCTATTATCTGTTTATCTCGCTTATTCTCAGAAGTTTGTGTTCATCAGTACTATGTTCCAGTTTGGATCCCTGATTCTATGTGATTTTTACTTTATCGTGCCTATTAGGATTCTATTCTTGCCTTTTTCCTTGCTTATTATGTGTTTATTCCGTGCAATTTTTGTTGATTCCCCTTAATTAATACTACTCCCGTTTGAATCCCTAATTCCATGTGATTGATATCCTCCATTCTCTATTGATTTCAACCTCTAAAATATTGTCTTGCCTTATTTTATGGCCGATTATGCTGTCAATCGATTTTTTAAGTACTTTCCTTAATTAGATTTTCTGATTCTAGCCTCTATTACATGTATTATACTTCTATGTGCTGAGATTGTTCCCTTATGTGTCATATTCCAGTCACATATGGTATCTTTTCTTATTTATTACATGTCTATTACCGTTTGAAGTTAACTCCTTATTGAAAGGAGTACTTACTTTGATTTTATGCTGATTGATTCTGATTCCCCAATCACTACATGACTTTGATTTTTACCTTATTCTCTACCTAGTTTCAAACTATATATACATTTCTTTTTCATTAACACAACACACGAGCACATTGGTTCAAATCTCTCTCTCTCTCTCTCTCACTAAAAACTTTCTACTCTCTTTCTGTGTTACTTACTATTATTCTGAGTTAGTCGGTTGCAAGCCAAGGCTAACTATTGTGCTCTCCTATCCCTTCACTTTTATGTTTAGTGTCTTTTTTATTGGTATGTTCTGATTTCAATTCAAGTCCCAAACCAATATGCTTCTTTTACTGCTTCAGTTTGTCATGTTCCTAAAATGTTTCTATCTGTGGTTTTGTTGTTCAAGCTGCAACTAGTATGTCTATTTTACTGCTTTATCAACATGCTTCTGAATATGTCCAACCCCTTAGGATCAGCCTGCTTATGAACCTCCTTTGTAGTATACCTCAATGTGACTCTGCCTTACTTATGTTTTCCCCGATTTCTCTCATGAACCTTTTGTGCAAAGCAGTTAGCTATCCTAAGTTGTCTGATCCTGTGTTGGTTCTGAGATTCATGATATGCTGATTCCCTAAACCCCTATAATAATTTTCATGCTCATGTAACTATGTGTGCACTATATGTGCTCTATGTGTCCCCAATCCCTATCACCCCTGTGTGTAGGTTTGTTCTTCCTGTTTTGGTTCTGTGTTCTTTAAGTATTGCTGAGTTTGGTTTTGGCTCTATATTTTGATCTGCTGTTGTTTAATATATAACTCTCTCTTTTCAAAAGTTGTTTTACTGGATGACTCCCTCTTTTATTTCAAAACTGTTTCAAGCAAGTCTCTTTTAACACTATTTTCTTACTAAAACCTTTACAAAACTATATCAATCACTCTCACTCTACTCTTAGGTCCTTAAGTTCTGCCCCTCTAACGTGTGGCTGCATAGGGATCCCTGTGAGATCCCTCTGAACTCTGATGCATTAGAGTTGGCTCTTCCACACTGCACTTACTCAATTATGATTGTGAAATCTGGGTGTAAGGTGACTGCCCGAGATCCCTTGAGGTCCTTAGGTAACTATGACACACCCGGATATGAGAAATGTTATGAAACATTTGGGCATTTGAGGTTCTGAGAATCTGGGCCTGTTTTTAGGCTCCCTATAGTGTAACTTCTTTTTTTTTATCTACTTATATACTTCATTCACATTGGTTTGTAATAATTGTTGTAAACGAATATTGGGGATTGATAGTGAAAAGGGGAGGGTAGCTATGTCTGTTGTCGATATCAATGGGATAGAAACCATGCCTTAGGCTTACATTTCTATGTGCACCTTAGAATCCATGTTTAGGACCAATACATTCTAAGCATGTCATGCATTAGATATCATGTTCTTAGGTTTACTGTTTCAGCATCTCATTTGACATTATTTTCATCACTTAGAAATCCTCCTTCTAGGCTAAATAACAACATTAACATGAAAACTGTTGCTACTGCATATTCCTAATCATGCTGTAACTTTCTGTGCATCTAGAAATCGTGTTTTGTTGTAGGAATTTTGCATAAAAATCATTCTGCATATTATAATGTTCATACTAGATACCCTGTTTTAGGATCTCACTAAGTCACACCTAGCTAAACTATTGCTGCATGAAAAAGGGACATAAGACAGTCTCACATATGATTATCCTGTGTTAGTAAAACTGGTAATAACCCCTGCGTATTTGCAACACTTAGAACAACATGCTTTAGGTAAAACAACTTCTAAATTGTTTTAATAATTATGGTAACTATTATGCATTCCCCCACGCCTAGGCAAGCCTTAGGTAACCAACCTTTTTAAAAATGGAAAACTATTTCTTTTGTGTTTACTGCTTAATGGTTAACATGCTTAAAATTAGTAGGCAAACTGATTAGGGCCCCTACTTCTGGGTTTATAAAGTAAAATTGCATATCTTTTGTGTTTTGATATTCACTTAGACATCATGTTTTAGGATCTTGTCTAATAATACTGCTCTTATTTGTGTTTGAGTCATGCTGTTTACGTACATTATTTGTGGAGGTAAATCTGAGCCTCTTAATTTTTTTTCCCCGCCTTTATCTGTTAAAGTCCTATCTGTTCTTTCCTGCCGCGTAGTATTTTCTCCTTTCAACCTTATGGGTCTGTTTAGAATATCCTTTAAGTAGAGGTCCTAATCTCCTCCAGGACCATTAAGGAGGGACGGGTAACAGCACGCATAGAGGTTGTTAAATAAACTCGCTTAATAACCGCTAAGGGGTGGGGAAGGGCAGACATGGATATGATAGTCGGTGCGCTAATGCCACGTGTAGCCCCTCTTCTGAGGAGTGATTACTGGGCATTGTACTAATGTGATCCTATAGGATAAACAACCTAGGACCCCCTATCTCTTACATATGTGTGTTTACATAACTCTTTCAAAACCTTATATGTGTGCCTAGACTCAAAATCTTTTAAAGTTTAGCACATATGTGTGCCTAGACTGCGAATATTCTCAAAAAAAACCTATATTTGTTTACCTATGTGCTTTTATTGCTTATGTGCTACCTGTTTTAAAATTCACAAAGCTTGTTTGGCCGGGAACATAGTTGTGGACTTCGAGGGGTGCCTTACACCTTCCCCTTGAAATAATTTCAAGCCCTTAACCTATCTCTAGTTATCCAATCTGTGTTTGTAAATGACCCTTAGTTGGTGCCCTAACGCACCTTAATTCGTTAGGTGGAGACTGTTCGATTCCTTACCCCTATCCAAAAAGGAAACGAGTTGTCCCAATAATGTCGAATACCCTGACCAATCCGAAAGGAGAGGGAGAAGAGAGGGGGGCGCGACAGTATGGTGACTCTGCTGGGATTTATCTAGGCTTTTACCATTTCAAATTGCTTTGTGAACTTGTCTTTACTTTGTTAATACTTGCGAATTTTCCCCTTCCCTCTTTATGTGCCATTAATTGTTTATCTCTTTCAAGTACTTGTTCTTTTCAAAATCGAAACTGACATGTTTCCTTTTGTTTTCATGTGTAACTGCTTTTCAATCATAACTGTTGTATTTACCGCTTTCATAACGTGCAAATACATAACAACATGCTTTTATTGCTAATTTATTGTTGCATAATCATGCTCAACATCATATTCCACTCCTGCCTATACAAATCCTATAGCAACGCTTGATGATTGGTTGCGCCCTTCCATTTTATATCACCCCTAAATTCGGAAAGGCTTATTTGCGGTAAAACTAGTCGATCAGCGGTGTAGTTGACGGTTCTGTGCCTTTCCCCCTCAAGTTGTCCGCTTGAGGGTACCAGTCTAAAACCCCATAGAAACCTTACTCTGTTATATTTTGCATGCATCATGGTCAAACCTAGCCGGGTTAATGTGTCGTCCGCACAATAACCCTTTAAGACAACCTTATCCAAAAGTCCACCATTTTTTTCATAATCCCAACAGACGCAATTACGTTTTGTGCATTTATTTTGAGAACTAAATACATGTATGCTAATCATAAGTGTATAAATAGTCGAGTCTGGCGGGGGTAAGGGTCTAAACTTGTCTATTTTGAAGAAAATAAGGCACGAAGTCCCCAGGTTCGGCATGGTCCAAAGTTGTTGTTAGGCATGCACGACCTGGGGAACCTGATTGACAGAGCCAAGAAGATCGAGCCTGGGGAAGGTCCTCTGGGACCAAGTAGTCTAGGTTTCCTTTTGACTGCTTTTTTCAAATGTAATAAGGCCAAGTGCCATTATTAACTTTATCTCCTGCTTATTATTTTAGTGTCGTTTTGGATTCGTTTATTTTACATTAATGAACTGAGGCATTTTGGCATCTAAGTTCTCCAAATAAACTTTTCGCTAGGCCTACCTCGGGCACAACGAGGCTCCCAAGTTAGGACACAATTTTATTCCTGCACTATGTGTTTAAGTACTGCAATATTTTCTCATGATCCTCACTGACTTGGCTACCTTTTATTTTTGTTTTTGTTTCTTTCTTTTGATTATTTCCCCTACCCAAAGGTTGGTTCATGCATTCTGGCATCATCATCATATCACACAAGATCCAGGGACCCTCCATCTCCTCCTCCTCCTAGTCCACCTAAGGGAAAAAGCAAAGGAAACGGCAAAATGGAAGATTTGGGCAACATCAGACAAGAAAACACAACGCCAGTGGAACAAACAGAAGCCACTGAAAATCAAGACACTCAAGTTCAGAATGAGTCTATGACACAACTCGAGCAAAGGTTGTTGAAACTCCAAGGGGAGCTTGAGCATGTCCGAAACTTGGCAAATTTAACCTTCTCAATCAGTGTCCCATATGTCACTCAAAATCCCATACCTCCTCAGAACACCCCAAACAAACAGAACCCACCCACAACTCATCATCATACAACTCCACTGAAAAATTAAATTATCCCACCACAGCACTAGCACAACACTTTCCACGCTCCAAGAAATACCATGCTAATTATCCCTGAAGCACAGAACTCCATAAGTGACCACTTCTATTCTCAAACACCGAGTCATCAGAACAACCCCATATACATGGAGACTCTACCTCACTCCACCCAACACATTGTTACACACCTGAATCCATTGAGAAGGATATGCTCATTAAGAATTTTGCCGAGAAACTCAAGAAGCTGACTACTCGAGTTCAGGGCGTTGACGGAAGCAAGGGAGTCGAAGGGTTGAACTACGAAGATCTCTGCATACAACCCGATGTTGAACTACCGGAGGGCTACAAACCTCATAAGTTCAAAATGTTTGATGGTACAGGTGATCCCAGGGTCCATCTAAGGACCTATTGTGATAAATTGGTTGGAGTAGGAAGAGGCGAGAAGATTCGCATGAAATTGTTCATGAGGAGCCTTACATGAGATGCTTTATCTTGGTACATCAGCTAAAACCCTAAGAAGTGGTCCGATTGGGTAAGTATGGCATCAGACTTCATGGACCAGTTTAGGTTCAATACAGAGAATGCACCATATGTGTTCTACATCCAGAACCTTAAAAAGAAGCCCACCAAAACTTTTCGCGATTATGCCGCTCGCTGGAGATATGAAGCATCCAAGGTCAGGCCTTCCCTAGAGGAAGAACAAATGAACAACTTCTTCGTCCGGGCACAAGACCCGCAGTATTATGGAGGCTAATGGTGATTGAAAACCACAAATTTTCTGACATTATCAAGCTAGGTGAGAGAATTGAAGAAGGTATCAAGAGTGTAAGGGTCACTAACTTTGAGGCACTACAGGCCACCAACAAAGCCTTGCAGTCTGGTGGTATATCCAAGAAGAAACATGCAGGAACGGTAATGGTTGCACAGGGACCCAAATCCCCGTTAGTATACCGAACTTCCCCACTCACCACTCAAGTACCCTCGTCCACCTATCAGTCAGCACCTCCACCAACATATCATCCATCTCCACCGTCTACATATCAGCCTACTTCCCCCAGGTATTCCCAACCAGCTCTTGTTTATCATACCTGCAACTCTCAGCTATCTCACTTCCAATCACCCTCTGCTCGCCAAAATTTCCCGAGACCTCGACCCAACTTTGAGCGCAGCCCTCCTAAACAATACACTGCCATTGCTGAACCCATCGACCAGCTGTATGAAAGATTAAAAGTTGCTGGTTATGTCACTCATATCCCTGCTATAACCCATGAAAATCCATCCCAATGGGTCAATCCAAACAAGACCTTGCATAACATTCCGGCATGAAGGGGCATACAATTGATGAATGTCTCTCATTGAAAGATAAGATCCATTCTATGATTGATAACAAGGTCATCCAGGCAAAAGAAGTTGCTCCCAATGTTTGCAATAATCTGCTTCCAGGCCATAGGGGTGTCAACATGATAGAGATATAAGAAGATTGGGACCCAGAGGGGTCGATCGTGTTAATTATAGAAGGTGATGACCCAAAGAAGCCAACAGTCACTCTTAATCCCATCATAGTCCGAATTCATCCATCCGGAGACGTCGAGGTAACTGCGTCACTCCCATTCAAGTTTGAAACGACACCACCTGCAAACACACATTTGCCTTTCAAGGTTGAAGTTATGCCGCCTGCTAAGGCACCCATTCCATTTGAAGTGAAAGTAGCTGCACCAATAACAATGACAGTGTCAACCACGCCACCTTTCAACGACAAGGATGTACCTTGGGATTACATGGCTGAAGCAAGAAGGAAAAGTAAAGTCAAGATAGAAGAAGCTGGTGCTGCACAGGGGATGACAAGGACCGGCAGGGTCTGTACACCTGAACACTTGGTAGAGTCTAGCAAGAATGCTTCCAAAAGGCCACCCATCATTGAGACATGCCCAGATGATCTTTGGAGGAAGGTGCAGGCCAGGGAATACTCAGTCATCGATTAGCTGAACAAAACTCCAGCCTAGATATCCATTCTTTGATTGCTGCAAAATTCAGAGACACACAAGAATGCTTTGATGAAAGTGTTGAATGAAGCATATGTGCCAAATAACATAACTAGTGGAGAAATGGCCAATATGGTAGGTAAAGTATTGGAGAGTCACAAGATCACTTTCCACGAGAACGAGCACCGCCTGAAGGGCTAAGTCATAAAAAAGCACTGCACATCACTGTGCAATGTGAGGACTACTTCATTACCAGGATTCTGATCGACGAGGGATCCAGCCTCAACATCTGTCTGTTGACAACACTTAAGAAATTGGGCAATGGGTTGTACAAGATCAAAGAAGGATCTATGAATGTAAAGGCTTTCGATGGTTCTTAGAGGTATACCATTGGTGAAATAATTCTTTGCCTGCACATGGGACCTACATGGTTCGAGGTTGAATTTCAGGTTATAGACATCTCGGCATACTACAACCTGTTGTTGGGACGTCCGTGGATACATGCCGCTGGGACTGTGGCATCAACATTGCATCAGTCAGTTTAATTTGAATGGAACCACCAGGAGGTGATCATCCATGGAGACGGAAGCAATCCTATATATAGTCGCCATATCATCCCGGTGATTGAAGGTAGAAGAAGGCTGGGTGGAGAAACCTACCACCACGTTGAATGGATCATTGCAGTAGACAAAGACAAATGGTGGGACAGTAAGATCGAGATCATACTGAACTGGAGTGGATACAACCTTGGCAGAGGACTCAGTAAGAATCTTCAGGGGATTTCCAAACCAATACAGCTGAAGCACCATGGAACCACTTTTGGGATGGGATACAAATACACATGGCAAGAGTACGAGAACTGGTCGCCACCATGGCGCGGCCCATACTATCCATTGGATAAGACTATACCGCATCTGGAGAAGACCTTCCAGCAGGTCAACATAATATGGGGGTCAGAGGAAGAAGAAGCATTGGCGGCCTTGAAAAATCTATTCCTGGAAGATAGTGACGTGGACTGCTGTGTTATTGTTGAAGAGGAGGAGGAGGAAGAAGGCCCTACCGTCCAAGCTGTGAGTAAGGGATCATTCCTCAAGAATTAGACTGTCAGACCATCAAGGGCCCGATGAGTCCCGGGGTAGCAAGGCTGAACAAGCATTATATATTTCATTTTTGCTAATGATTTCCTTGTCGCCTTTTCCATTTTTGCATTTTCCAATAAAATCTCCAATGTTCCAAAACACTCAAAAATCACTTTTATGTTTCAACGAATCTGTATTTATTTATTATCATTTCTCTCATTATTTTATCTATACAACATTACTATTTCCTGTCTTGATGAACCAATGACTGTGACATGCAATGAGACAACACAACAAAAGGACAGTGATTCAGAAGAAGAGGATGTCATACCTGATGAAATTATCAGAGAAGTTGAGGATTTTGAAAACAAGCCTAAGTCAAATCTGGATGAGACCGAGGTAATCAACTTGGGGGATTCAGAGACTGTCAAAGAAACCCGCATCAGCATCCATTTGTTGCCATCAGAGAAAGTGGAATACAAACAATTCTTGAAAGAGTATATTTGCATGGTCATACGATGACATGACTGGTCTAAGTACATCCATTGTGGCTCACAAGTGGCCGACCAATCCAATGTGCTCGTCGGTAAAGCAAAAGCTCAGAAAGTTCAAGCCTGATATGAGTCTGAGAATCAAATAGGAAATTACCAAGCAAATCAACGCCAAGGTTCTTAGGGTAGTTGAATATCCGACATGGTTAGCCAACATCGTGCCAGTGCCCAAGAAATATGGAAAGGTCAGGGTCTTTGTCGACTATCGGGATCTCAACCGGGCCAGTCGGAAGGATGATTTCCCTCTCTCGAACATACACATCCTGATTGAGAATTACGCCAAGCATGAGCTTCAGTCGTTCATGGATTGTTTTGTTGGTTACCATCAGATTTGGATGGACGAGGAAGACGCTAAGAAAATGGCTTTCATTACACCGTGGGGAGTATACTGTTATAAGATGATGCCATTCGGCCTAAAGAATGTTGGGGCCACCTATATGAGATCTATGACCACTATCTTCCATGACATGATACACAAAGAAATCGAGGTGTATGTGGATGACGTCATCATCAAGTCCAAAAGAGCCACCGACCATACAGCAGATTTGAAAAAGTTCTTCGACATGCTGCGAAAGTACAACTTGAAATTAAACCCCGCGAAGTGTGCATTCAGGGCCCCTGCTGAAAAATTGCTTGGGTTCATCGTCAGTCGCCGAGGGATAGAATTGGATCCATCAAAGGTCAAAGCCATCCAAGAGTTACCACCGCCAAAGAACAAGAAAGATGTTATGAGTTTATTGGAACGCCTTAACTACATCAGCCGATTTATAGCCCAGCCCACGGTTATATGTGAACCAATCTTCAAGATGATAAAGAAAGATGTTGCGACAAAATGGACCGAGGATTGTCATAAAGCTTTCGACAGAATCAAGGAATACTTTTCAACACCACCAGTTCTGGTCCCGCCAGATCCAGGTAGACCCTTGCTAATCTACCTTGCGGTATTAGATGAAGCTTTCAGCTGCTTTCTGGGGCAGCATGACGAGACAGGAAGAAAGGAACATACTATTTATTACCTGAGTAAGAAGTTCACTCCATATGAGGCACGGTATTCTCTACTGGAACGTACCTGTTGTGCTCTGACCTGGGTAACCCAGAAGCTGATGCATTACTTCTGTGCCTACACAACATATCTCATATCAAGGATGGATCCCTTGAAGTATATCTTTCAGAAGCCCATGCCCACTAGTAAGCTGGCCAAATGGCAAATCCTGCTGAGTGAATTCGACATTGTCTATGTGACTTACAAAGCGGTCAAAGGGCAAGCATTGGCAAATCATCTTGCCGAGAATTTTGTGGGAGGAGAATACGAACCCCTGAAAACGTATTTTCCCAATGAAGAAGTGTCATTCATAGGAGAAGACATTGCATAATCCTATGATGGTTGGAGAATGTTTTTCAACGGAGCAACCAATTTCAAAGGAGTCGGCATTGGAGTTGTCTTAATATCGGAAATAGGTCAACATTACCCGGTATCTGCCAAACTCATATTTCCCTGCACCAACAATATGGCAGAATATGAAGCCTGCATCTTAGGGCTCAATATGGCCGTTGACATGAATATCCAGGAGTTGTTAGTAATTGGTGACTCAGACCTTCTAATACACCAAGTACAAGGAGAATGGGCTACCAAGAATTCCAAGATACTGCCGTATCTGCACCATGTGCAGGAATTGAGAAAGAGGTTCACAAGCAAAGAATTTCAGCACGTCCCCAGAATGAAGAACGAGTTTGCCGATGCATTGGCCACTCTATCATCCATGATACAACACCCAGATAAGAACTTCATTGATCCTATTCCAGTAAAAATCCATAGCCAACCAGCATACTGTGCCCACATTGAAGAAGAAGCAGACGGAAGACCATGGTTCCCGACATCAGGGAATACTTGTCAAAGAGAGAGTACCCAGATCTTGCATATCACACTCAGAAACGCACGCTCCAGAGATTTTCCAACAATTTCTTTCTCAACGGAGGAAAGCTATACAGGATAACTCCCGACTTGGGATTATTAAGATGTGTCGATGCAAAGGAAGCTTCCAGACTACTTGCAGAGATATATGTTGGGACCTGCGGCCCACATATGAATGGTTTTATCTTGGCAAAGAAAATACTCGGATCCGGTTACTTCTGGATGACCATGGAAACGGACTGCATCCAGTATGCCCGAAAATGCTACCGATGTTAGGTACATGTAGATGTGATAAAGGTACCCCCCAAAACGAGCTCAACACAACAAGCTCGCCTTGGCCGTTCGTTGCCTGGGGAATGGACATCATTGGACCGATAAAGCCTACCGCCTCAAGTGGACACATATTCATCTTTGTAGCTATTGATTATTTCACCAAATGGGTCGAAGTGGCGTCCTACAAAGCAGTGACTAAGAAAGTTGTGGAAGACTTTGTCCGCGACCGTATCATTTGTCGGTTCAGGGTTCCAGAGTCAATCATCACCGATAACGGCTCCAATCTCAACAATGATCTGATGAAAGCCATGTGCGAGACTTTCAAAATCAAGCACAAGAATTCCACAGCCTATAGACCACAGATGAATGGAATTGTGGAAGCCGCCAACAAGAACATCAAAAAGATAATGAGAAAGATGATAGAAAAGCACAAAAAGTGGCATGAAAATTTATCATTCGCCTTACTGGGATACCGCACCACAGTCCGCACATCAACCAGGGCAACTCCTTATTTACTGGTTTATGGTACGAAAGATGTTATTTCTGCCGAACTGGAGATCCCTTCCTTAAGAATCATACAAGAAGCTGAGCTCAGCGACGCAGAATGGTTAAAAGGCCGGTACGAGCAGTTGGCCCTCATAGATGGGAAAAGGATGAATGCAATATGTTATGGTCAACTTTATCAGAATAGAATGTCCAGATGCTTCAACAAGAGAGTCAAGCCAAGACAGTTCACACCGGGGCAACTGGTGTTAAAAAATATCTTTCCACATCAAGATGAAGCCAAAGGGAAATTTTCTCCCAACTGGAAAGGTCCGTATATGGTTCACCGAGTATTGACAGGAGGAGCCCTCATGCTTGCAGAAATGGACAGAGAAGTCTGGCCAAAGCCAATTAATTCAGATGCAGTCAAACGATATTATGTATAATTTTCTATGCTTTTCTTCAATGATATAAATTGAACTACGCCTGACCTGATTCCCGTTTAAGAGGGGATACATAGGCAACCTTATGGCTTCGGTCATAATTCAATAAAAAACTCATCCCCCCCCCCCCCCCCCCCCCCGCAATTGGAGACTGGGCAGAATTTTGAGAAGGACCCTCAAAATTCTGAAGCAAGTTCAACCGATCGCAGCATGTACAACTGTCAAATCATCAACTATCTAAGTGGGGCAGCAATTTGAGGAGGACCCTCAAAATTCTGTAGCATGAGTGGTTGCAATTCTTGAACCATGTCACGGTCGTCGGTTGATCTAAATTTCTCAAAATATATTTTTACTATGTCTTTATAAAATCATGCACGTTTTCAAAATATAGCTCTATTTAGCAAACGCTACCCCTATGACATAGACAAGATCATCAGACCAAGAAGAACGAAGAAAGCAAAGCCAGTGGGGATACGAACCAACCTTCCCCATCTACAGAACTCACGATTTTTCTTTGGATAAAGAATAAAGAACAAACATGTTTCGAAGTCACAAACTTCAACGCAGTCGCAAATGCAAAGTTTACTATCAGCAAAAAAGAACGAACATGCTCCATAGTCACAATTCTTACAACAATCTCAATACCACAACCTATTACCAGCTAAGAAATCCTACTAGCATTCGCTATTTGTTCCTTTGCGTAGGGCCAAGCCCTGCCTTCATCTTGCACGGGACTAAGCTATGTCCCACATTTTGCACGAGGTTAAGCTCTACCTTCATTTGCATAAGGCTAATCATTTTCCTTCCGTCTAAACAAGGCTAAGCTCTGCCTTCACTTGCATAAGGCTAATCATCTGCCTTCCGTCTGCATAAGCCTAAGCTCTGCCTTCATTTGCATGAGACTAAGCTCTGTCTCCATCTTGCACAAGGATAATCTCTGCCTTCATTTGCATAAGGCTAATCTTCTGCCTTCCATTTGCATAAGGCTAATCCCCTGCCTTCCCTTGCATAAGGCTAATCTCTGCCTTCCATTTTGCATAAGTCTAACCGCTGCCTTCCTATCTGCATGAGGCTAAGCTCCTCCTCCAATTTACTTTTTTACCGAGACTAAGCGTTGTCTCTCAAGCATTATCTACTTCGCTTATCTTTCGAGTTAAGCTCTGTCCTTCAATTCGCAAGACTAAGCTCTGTCTTATCAGCATTATATTATTGCATATCATGGGCTGAAATATCACCAACCTGCCCAAAGGTGTCATAGTCTAACGACATCATCCTCATAGCTGGAAGACACCATGTCATGGCCTGAGGATCTCTCTAAATTTGCATATCATTATTCTAAGGCATCATAGTTCGGAGGCACAATCTGCATGGCCCGAGAACATTATTTCATGGCCTACGAATCTTTCATCAAGCCATTCATGGCCCAGGACATCATGGTCTAAGGAAGTCATCCCTAACCGTCCAAAGACAACTTTCATAGTCTAATGAGAACCTGCATCATGATTAAATTTATGCATAGTATACACTCGTATTGCTTTTATTTGTAGGTAAACCGGCAAGCAACAGCTATCCCAGCAGGAGCAATCCCGCTCCAGTTTTCCCAACCGTATCAAACGCAATATCCCAGAAGCTGTTCATTCGCTCATCCCTAGATATTGTGTCCACTCTTGTGATAACTTTGTCGGTATACTTTGCCGATGAATCTAGAACTACATACGGCCTGATTCCTGTAAAACCAGGAATATATAGGCAGCTCAGAAGCCGGAGCGCGGCCTAAACCTCTCTAACAGTTTCGCTCGATCAAAATTGGCCATCTATCTTTACCTGACAACTCTTTCATCCTTTTCGATTAAAGAGGGGCAGTTGTTGACCCAATTTTTCCTAAAATATTTTTAAAATTGCATATGTACCTTCAAAATCATGCATTAACAACGATTGGTATTTTTCCATAATTTTCCTATATTTTGTCTAATTTATCTGGCATTTTATTTCCAATAAATAATTACAAAATCGCACCACAAATGATTTCAAAAGCATTTGATTTAATTCAATGTTTATGGTCCTAATAAGATCAAATTATTTCATAATTAGCCAAATTATTATCTTTTGGTTATAATTGCAATAACTTTGCAATTATAGCCTAAACATGTAATTTTATACTATTTTTTTACCAGATATTTTTACATATTATATAACCATTTTAAAGTTATTTTCATACATATGATTAATTTTTATAAATAGTAATTACCTTATAAAATTATTTTAATTAAACTATCTGAGTATTTAACAAATTGCTCATGCCTATTTCGATTTTAGCCTAAATTGATTAATCACTCCCTATTAAACCAGCCCAAACCTGATTAAATCAAGCCCAAATACCCCAAGCCTAAATCCATTAATCACCTGACCCAATTCCCCTTTTAATTTGGACCGTTGATCATTTTTTATTAACGGTCCAGATCTCTTCTTACCTAATTTAACCCTAAAGACCCCCCTTTCATCTCATTTTCCTCTTTTTCACTCCGCCGTTACATCCCTCTCATCTCTCCCAAAACTCTCTCTACTAAACCTACTCACCAGCCGTTGGCTTGCCGGTAACTATGGTGTTTTCACCACCATCCAAAGCCCCATGGCACCCTCACACGCCGAATAACTACTACCTTAAGATCCTCAAAGTAACCAGAGGCGGTTCAACCAAACCATGGCCTTTTCATGCCGTTATCCTTCCATCTCCAGCTAAAACCTATGGTTTCTAAGTCGATTCTCTCATCTCTAGGTTATCTATCTCTGAAACCCTTTTTTTTTTAACTCTTGACTTCTTAGAACTATAATAGATCTGAGTATATCTTGAGTTGTTTTGCTGTTTTCCTTAATGATTTCTCCAATTTATGCTAAAACGCCTCTTCGTCTTCAAACTAGGGTTTCTTGACCACTTTTCAAAAATGATTCTTCTTCTGATTTAAGTGTTATTCTATAATTTTCAATATGTTTAAGTGTCTATTTAAGTTTTTTCCTCTTTTGTCTGACTTATTATGTCAAAACCCTAAGTTTCTTGGTCTTAATCATGGGTTCTGAGTCTGTTCTTGCTTATTTTATCATTTGATTCATTTGCATGTCTGTTATTTATGAATTCGTTCTGAGTTTCTGTGATTTTACCTTATTAGGGTTTCTGATTGTTGCTTTTTCCGCCTATATCATGTATTTCTATTAAGTCGTGTTATGTTCTATGCGAATCCCTAACTTTGTGTGATTTTCACCCTATTTGGCTTATTAGAGTTTCTAATTTTGTCTATTCCTGCCTATTATGTGTTTATCTCGCTTATTCTCAGAAGTTTGTGTTCATCAGTACTATGTTCCAGTTTGGATCCCTGATTCTATGTGATTTTTACTTTGGCGTGCCTATTAGGGTTCTGATTCTTGCCTTTTTCCTTGCCTATTATGTGTTTATTCCGTGCAATTTGTGTTGATTCCCCTTAATCAATACTACTCCTGTTTGAATCCCTAATTCCATGTGATTGATATCCTCCATTCTCTACTGATTTCAACCTCTAAAATATTTTCTTGCCTTATTTTATGGGCGATTATGCTGCCAATCGATTTTTTTTACGTATTTTCCTTAATTAGATTTTCTGAACCTAGCCTCTATTACATGTCTTATAATTCTATGTGCTGAGATTGTTTCCTTATGTGTTATATCCCAGTCACATATGGTATCTTTCCTTATTTTTTGTTACATGTCTATTACCGTTTGAAGTTAAATTCTTAATTGAAGGGAGTACTTACATTGATTTTATGCTGATTGATTCTGATTCCCAATCACTGCATGACTTTGATTTTTACCTTATTCTCTACCTAGTTTCAAACTATATATACATTTCTCTTTCATTAACACAACACACGATCACATTGGTTCAAAAATCTCTCTCTCTCTCTCTCTCTCTCTCTCACTCACTCAAAACTTTCTGCTCTCTTTCTGTGTTACTTACTATTACTCTGAGTTAGCCGGTTGCAAGCCAAGGCTAACTATTGTGCTCTCATGTCCCTTCACTTTTGTGTTTACTGTCTTCTTTATTGGTATGTTCTGATTTCAATTCAAGTCCCAAACCAATATGCTTCTTTTACTGCTTTAGTTTATCATGTTCCTAATATGTTTCTATATGTGGTTTTGTTGTTCAACCTGCAACTAGTATGTCTATTTTACTGCTTTATCAGCATGCTTCTGAATATGTCCAACCCCTTAGGATCAGCCTGCTTATGAACCCCTTTTGTAGTATAAATCAATGTGACTCTACTTTACTTATGTTTTCCTTGATTTATATCATGAACCTTTTGTGCAAAGCAGTTAGCTATCCAAAATTCTGATCCTATGTTGGTTATGAGATTCATGATATGTCGATTCCCTAAACCCCTATAAGAATTTCATGCTCCTATAACTATGTGTGTACTATATGTGCTCTATGTCTCCCCAATCCCCACCACCCCTGTGTGTAGGTTTGTTCTTCCTGCTTTGGTTCTGTGTTCTTTAAGTATTGCTGAGTTTGGTTTTGGCTCTATGTTTGATATGCTATTGTTTAATTATATAACTCTCTCTTTTCAAAAGTTGTTTTACTGAATGACTCCCTCTTTTATTTCACAGAGCTGTTTCAAGCAAGTCTCTTTTAACACTGTTTTCTTACTAAAACCTTTTCAAAACTATATCAAGCACTCTCACTCTACTCTTAGGTCCTTAAGTTCTGCCCCTCTAACGTGTGACTGCTTAGGGATCCCTATGAGATCCCTCTGAACTCTGATGCATAAGAGTTGGCTCTTCCACACTGCACTTACTCAATTATGGTTGTGAAATCTGGGTGTGAGCACTGCCCGGGATCCCTTGAGGTCCTTAGGGAACTCTGACACACCCGGATATGAGAAAGGCTATGAAACATTTGGGCATTTGAGTTTCTGAGAATCTGGGCCTGGTTTCAGCCTCCCTATAGTGTAACTTCTAGTTTTTCTTTATCTACTTATGTAATTCATTCACATTGATTTGTAATAATTATTGTAAATGAATATTGGGGATTGATAGTGAAAAAGGGAGGGTAGCCATGTCTGTTGTCGATATCAATGGGGGTAGAAACCATGCCTTAGGCTTACATTTCTATGTGAGCCTTAGAATCCATGTTTAGAACCAATACATTCTAAGCATGTCATGCATTAGATATCATTTTCTTAGGTTTACTGTTTCAGCATCTTATTTGACATTATTTTCATCACTTAGAAATCCTGTTTCTAGGCTAAATAACAACATTAACATGAAAACTGTTGCTACTGCATATTCTGAAATCATGCTGTAACTTTCTGTGCATCTAGAAATCATGTTTTTTTAGGAATTTTGCATATAAATCATTCTGCATCTTATAATGTTCATACTAGATATCGTGTTTTAGGATCTCACTAACTCACACCTAGCTAAACTATTGATGCATGAAAAAAGGGATTTAAGATAGTCTCACATATGATTATCCTGTGTTAGTAAAAATGGTAATAACCCCTGTGTCATTGCAACACTTAGAATATCATGCTTTAGGTAAAACAACTTCTAAATTGTTTTAATAATTCTGGTAACTATTGTGCATTCCCCCACGCCTAGGCAAGCCTTAGGTAACCAACCTTTTTAAAACTGGAAAACTGTTTCTTTTGTGTTTACTGCTTAATGGTTAACATGCTTAAAATTAGTAGGTAAACTGATTAGGGCCCCTGTTTATGGGTTTATAAAATAAAACTGCATATCTTGTGTGTTTTGATATTCACTTAGACATCATGTTTTAGGATCCTGTCTAATAATACTGCTCTTATTTATGTTTGAGTCGTGTTGTTTACGTGCATTATCTGTGGAGGTAAATCTGAGCCTCTTAATTGTTTTTCCCCGCTTTTTCTGTTAAAGTCCTATCTGTTCTTGCTTGTCGTCTAGTATTTTCTCCTTTCAACCTTATGGGTCTGTTTAGAATTGCCTTTAAGTAGAGGTCCTAATCTCTTCCAGGACCATTAAGGAGGGACGGGTAACAGCACGCATAGAGGTCATTAAATAAACTCTCTTAATAACCAGGGGTGGGGAAGGGTAGACATGGATATGATAGCCGGTGCGCTAATGCCACGTGTAGCCCCTCTTCTGAGGAGTGATTATCGGGCATTGTATTGATGTGATGTTGTAGGATAAACAACCTAGGACCCCCTTATCCCTTACATATGTGTGTTTACATAACTCTTTCAAAACCTTATATGTGTGCCTAGACTCTAAATCTTTTAAACTTTAGCACATATGTGTGCTTAGGCTGCGAATCTTCTAAAAAATCCTTTATTTGTTTACCTATGTGGTTTTATTGCTTATGTGCTACCTATTTTAAAATTCAGAAAGCTTGTTTGGCCGGGAACCATAGTTGTGGACTTCGAGGGGTTCCTAACACCTTCCCCTTGAAGTAATTTCAAGCCCTTACCCTATATATGGTTATCCAATCTGTGTTTGTAAATGAACCTTAGTAGGTGCCCTAATGCACCTTAATTTGTTAGGTGGTGACTCTTCAATTCCTTACCCCTTTCCCAAAAGGAAACGAGTTGTCCCAATAATGTCGAATACCCTGACTGATCCGAAAGGAGAGGGAGAAGAGAGGGGGGTGCGACAGAGTCTTACAGCTTCCAGCCTTGCAATTGGAGCAAAATTTTCATCATAGTCTATGCCTTCTTCCTGACTATACCCTTGAACCACCAATCTTGCCTTGTTCCTTGTAACTGTTCCATCTTCATCAAGTTTGTTTTTGAAGACCCACTTAGTGCCAATTATTGATCTATCCAAGGGTCTTGGTACCAGATGCCAAACTTGACTCCTTTCAAATTGGTTGAGTTTATCTTGCATTGCATTTACCCAGTCCGCATCCTGCAAAGCTTCAGCAACATTTTTAGGTTCAATAATAGATAAGAAAGCATCAAAGGCAAAAAGATTCTTTAATGAATATCTAGTTTTGATTCCATAGGTTGGATCAGTAATGATCTCAATAGGATGAGAACTTCGATATCTGTAAGGTTTCTTAACCAACTGGTTTCCTCCTGATGTTCCTTCAGTGTTTTGTTGTTGTGGAAGTTTCATGGACAGGTTCCATTGAGGTTTTAGAATCATTTACTCTTTGTTCTATTCCCCATGTCATGTTGCCCGGGGTTCCATCACTTGTTCCTTCCTCTAGTGCAACTTCAGTATGGGCTGTGGTTTCACTTGATTTCTCACCAGCCCAATGCTTCATCATCATGTTCCTATCTCTTACAAAGGATGTTAGTTTCATCAAAAACAACATTAACACTTTCTTTAACACACATAGTTCTTTTTCTTATACACTTTATAAGCTTCACTATGTGAAGAATACTCCCTCATCACTTCTGGGATCAAACTTACCTAGGGAGTCTTTACCATTGTTGTGCACAAAGCACTTGCATCCAAATGCCCTAAGATGGGATATATTTTGTTTTCTCCCTTTAAGTAACTCATAGGGAGTCTTCTCTATAAGAGGTCTAGTCATGAACCTATTTATGATATAGCATGCAATATTTACAGATTCTGCCGAGAAACCATATATTCAAGTGTCCTATTCTTTCTTTCAAATACTCCATTTTGTTGTGGATTTCTAGGAGAATAAAAATTATGATATATGCTATGCTCATCACAAAATTCAGCAAATTTAGCATTTTCAAATTCCGTGCCTTGATCAGACCTAATTGATGCAAGTTGATTACCTAGTTGTTTTGAGTTTTTCTAACAAAGGAAGTGAACATGTCAAAGGCTTCATATTTAGATGTTGTAAACAATTTCCAGGTTTGTAATCATCAACAAGCACCATCACATATCTCTTTCCACATATGTTTAATGTTCTCATTAGACCACAGAGATCCATATGAACCAGTTTCATCGTTCTGGTGGTACTTACCACTTTCTTGTATTTAAAAGAGGATCTTACCTGCTTCCCCTTGCACAAGCCTCGCAAACTTTGTCTTCCTTGAACTTAATGATAGGCAATCCTATCACCAAGTCCTTGGAAACTAATTTGTTGAGTTGACTTAGACTTGCCAAAGGAGGGGATCACTGTCCATTACACTTAAGTGCTTTAGTTCATTTTCTGAAAGTGTGGGCAGATCTATAATGTATATAGTGTTCACTCTTTTTCCCTGCAAAACTATCTTGTTAGTGATAAGATTAATCACAAAATATTTAGTAGAGGTGAATGCCACCAAGTTACCTCTATCACACAATTGTGATACACTTATTAGAATGTAATTCAGACCGTCTATCAAGTAGACATTCTCAATAGAATGATATTCATTCTTACCTACCTTATAAACCCCAATTATCTCACCTTTCTTTCTATTTCCAAAGGAGACATTTCCTCCTTTGAGGTTCTCAAGTGAAAGGAACTGGTCCTTGTTTCCTGTCATGTTCTTTGAGCAGCCATTATCCATGTACCATATTTGGCTGCTCCTCTTCACTTGAACCTGGAAAAGGAAATTAGGGGCTAGTCTTAGGAACCCAAACTAGTTTGGGTCTCTTTCTATAGGAAAAAGTATGAATTAAATTCTTTTTAGCCCAAATTGGTAGCCAATTCTTCCCTTGAACAAAATTTTTGTTCTTTTGGCTTGCCTTTTCTTTTGCACTACATTCACTTTTATAGTGACCAATTTTAACACAGTGAGTACAAATCTTGTTCTCAGGAAGAGTGAGGTACTTGCTTTTAGAATCCCACTTAGGTAGCTGACTCCTAAAGCCAAGTCCTCTTTTATTGCTACTATGATGTTCCTGTAGCCATGACAGAGCATCGGAGGACCTGTTCCATTTGCTAGTTCTGTCTAATTCATGCTTGAACTTGCCTAGATCCTCCTTCAATACTCTTATCCGTTCATCCTTCTTATACAACTCATCTTTCAGTTTACCTACATTTTCTTCTAGAGTGAGTTATGTGCAATCAGCTGCCTTTTTACTTGTTCCTAATTTCAGTTTTAGGTTTTCAGATTTTAGTTCTAGGACATTTGCTTCAAATGCATGAACTTGATTCTTTAGAGTAGTATTCTCACTTACAGTCTCACTGACTCTGAGTTCCAGGTTCTTACACTTTTCTTTTAAAATGACACATTCCTTAGACAATTGTTCCTTTTCATTGTTTATATCCTCAGATTCATCAATGAGTCTAGAAGTAATTCAGAAAGTTTTTCTTTAGACAAAAACTTAATCTTGTCTTTTAGATGAATTATACTTACCTCAGTTTCCTCATCGGATTCTCCAATTGCCATAAGTGCTTGTTTATCTCCATCTCCATCATCTGAGTCCTCATATGAGCTTTCTCCCCAAGAAGCAACCATCACCTTTGTTCATCCTTTGTTCTTCTTGGGATGAACCTGTTCCTTCTTCCTATTTCTTCGTTTAGATCTTTCCTTCTTTTATTCAATTTCCCACTGAGGTCAGTTCTTGATATGATGATCAGTTTTCCCACACTTGTAGCAGCCCTCATTGTTCGATTTTTCAGGAACCCTTATTTTGTTGTAATTTTCACTTCTTGAAGAACCCTTTACTCTCATTAGGTATTTCTTGAAGTCCTTAGTGATCATAGCCATCTCATCTTCCTCTAGATCAACACCTTTAGTGATTTTGAGGGCCAAGCTTCTTTCCTTCTTGGGCACATCCATCTTCATGGTTTGCCTTCTAAGTTCATAAGTAGTGCGATTTCCAATCAGCTCATCCAACTTAAGAGTTGCAATGTTCTTTGATTCCTGAATTGCCGTGATTTTGCTTTCCCAAGAGACTAGCAGAACCCTTGTGCGAATGTTCTTCAACTTTGTCTTCTTAAAGAAGAATCCTTCCAAGAGACTTAAGTTCATTTGTCAGTGTGGTGAACCTTATATACATCTCTTGGATGGTTTCCCCTTCCTTCATGGTGAAATTCTCATATTGAGAATACAGTAGAGTTCCTCTGGACCTCTTCACTTGAGGTGTTCCTTCATGAGCCACTTGCAAAGTGTCCCAAATTTCCTTAGTAGTAGTACAACTTTGAATTCTGCTATACTTGTTTGGACCAAGTCCACACACACGCCATTTCTTGGCCTTGGCATTATTTCCCATTTTCTCAAGTCCTCAGCAGTAAAGTCAGCTCTTGTTTTTGGCACATCTACTCCTTTAGCATTATTATTCATGGTAGCCAGAGGACCATCAGTGACAATGTCCCATAGATCTTAATCTTCTCAAATGATGTTGTCTCTCATTATGTTCTTCCACCAGGAGTAGTACTAGCCATTGAAGAGTAGTGGCCTAGAAGTTGATTGTCCTTCCCAATTTGCAGGTGGTGCACTCATCTTGATCTTCTCCTAAGGTGTTAGCATCTTCAACAATAACCCTCTCTGATACCAATTGATGTTTTATACTTCAGTACCACACAAGAGGGGGCTGATTTGTGTGGTGTCCAATTTTTCACGTGCACAGATTTTAGAAGGACCTGATTCTTCTATATGTTCCTAATACTACTGTTGCAGAATAATAACTACGAAAACTAAAGAACACAAGGATTTTACGTGGAAAACACCTGGCTCAAAAGGTGAATAAAACACGACCTACTTCCCAGTAGATTTTCCCAAACTCTTCACTAAATCACTGAGCCAAAAACTGCATTTACAAAAACTCTTTTGTAAACCTAGGGCTGACTCTAATCCCTTGTAGCAAACAACCTCTAACTATTGCGACAACTCCAAGTTAACTCTAACTTGAATACACTGAGTACCTATTACAAATGCTTCTAGATAAAGCTGAAAGATACAATATAAAAACCTACTACAATTGAACTAGAATAAAGCATATACACTTGGAACTGGTTCTTCTATCTGGTTCAAGTAGCTTCAGATTTTCACAGTCGAATCTCACACGAATTGCTTGCAAAATGCCTTGCTATTTTGCTCCCAATTCACGTTTAAACTTCTGCTTTTGTTCATACTTGTACAATAAGAACATCCCGCAATATATAGGATTAGTAGATAAAGAATTAACTAGAGTTCTAATGCTACTCTTCCTTGGTGGAAGAGTTCTAGTTAATCTCAACTCCTAAATCCCTCCTTATCTTGGATAATATTCTCTTTGAGTAAGGAGTCCTTCTCCTTATCATTTATGCAATCTTTTTGATCAGGAGAAATCTATTATGCCAGTTACGTTTATCTCCTGCATGTGCATCTCACGTGACTTGAATCCGCCTGTGTCTATGTATACCGGTGATGGACCTGGTTCATTTATGAGTTCCCTTATCAATCTTCAAAACTATTCTTTTCTTGGGCCAACACAAACTTAGCTGGTTAAACCACATAGTCAGCTAGCCATACAGGTGGTTTGGTGGTCCTTGATGATTTTCTGAGTGCTATGGAAGGAACATAAGGTTCATCAACAGATATATGAGGAGAGCTTGATAAGGAAAGAATAGGCTGGCCAAGATCTAAAGAAGCTGAGATGGAAGAAGAAGAAGATTCAGCTGCATCAGTAGAGTGCTGGTTAGGTGAGGCTGCAGGATACTGGCTAGGTGAGGCTGCAGGATACTCAGTATCATCAAGGTCAACAGCTGGCTGTGCAGGTTGTGCTACAACCTCTAAGACATAAAATAAGGGAGAAGCACTAGAAGTCATATGCTTGAAAGGGAACACTTCTTCACTGAACATTGTGTCCCTGCTAACAAAGAACCTTTTTTAGCACAGATCATAAAGAATATATCCCTTCTGAGTTGAGGAATACAACAGTTGGAATTGATCTGGGAAAAAACTTATCTCTTTTCTTCATGGTAGTGGCATAACACAGGCTGCCAAACACTTTCAGATATTGTAATGAAGGGACCTTTTGAAATAGCTTCTCAATAGGAGATTTGTCTTGTAATAGTGCAGTAGGCAAACGATTGAGAGGATAAAGTTTTGTAGAGACACATTCTCCCCAAAACTTGAGGGGTAGGAAGGCTTGAAACCTGAGTGCTCTAGCCATGTCTAGGATAGACCTGTGTTTTTTCTCAACGACCCCATTTTGTTGAGGGGTATATGTGCAAGAGCTTTAATGTACTACACCTTGAGTCTTTAACAAGAGCAACTTTTGGTCATTAAAGAATTCTGTTCCATTGTCTATTTTTAGAGTGC
The DNA here is from genome assembly GCA_005239505.1 of Nicotiana paniculata. Lineage (NCBI taxonomy): Eukaryota > Viridiplantae > Streptophyta > Magnoliopsida > Solanales > Solanaceae > Nicotiana > Nicotiana paniculata. The sequence goes on along the minus strand of ML343949.1, from coordinate 4,500 downwards.
AGTAAAAGTAACCAGGTAAATCTGGAGTAATCATCTACCAAGGTCAGAAAATATCTCTTACCATAGTGTGTTGGAACCCTATATGGCCCCCAGACATCACCATGCACAATATTAAAGATATACTTAGAGCAAGAAGAGATAGTAGGGAAAGGTAATCTTGATTTCTTAGCTATAGGGCACACAGTACAATGATGTTCCTTCAGCTGCATATTATGCAAAACATCTACAGATCTCAAGACATTTAAAGAAGCATGTCCTAATCTTTGATGCCACAAAGAATATACATCATAAGTCTTATTATTTGCTAGATTACTACATTTATTGATGTCACCTGGAATGGTATGTACAATTGAGTTGAAATGAGTACCTTTGTGATGAAGTATTGCTCTGTCTTCTGCTTTGGGGATGTACAGACCCAAATCTTCCTTACCAATCCCAACACCTTCCCACTTGAGAGTTCCTGAAAGATACAAAAATCAGGGTAAAATGTTGCTAGACACTGCAACTCCTTTGTGAGCTTGGACACTGAGAGGGGGTTGTATTTAAGCTCTTGAATGTGAAGAATATTTTGAACCCTCTTATTTTTGAATAAAGAACAAATACTAGTATGAATAGTAGACACTTGTTCTCCTGTTGGTAAGTGAACTTTACTCCTAGCATTTTCTGGTATTTCATCAGACTTCTCTAGTAATAGTAAACTATGAACCATATAATTTATTGCTCCTATGTCTATAATCCAGTTACTATATGTTAGGCTTGTCATACATGCATGTATACTACCTGTTGTTCCTACATTTACAACATTGGCAATAGGTTCAGCTTCCTTTTCCTTGTTCAGCAAATGCAGAATTTGCTGGTACTGTCCTGAGTAAAGAAGTGAGCTGGAGAGGTTATTGTTGGTGTCTGATGTCCTTGACCCTGTATCTCTAAGGTTGGAACACCAGAACTGGTAACACTGTTAACCTGAGCATTTGGTGCCCCTCCTTTTTTCTTGTTTTTGTAGTCAGAAGGATAGCACATGAAGCTTAAAACAGTTCTCTCTAGTGTGACCCTTATATTTGCAGTCGTCACACCAAACAACACCTTTACCAAATGAGTTTCTAAGTCTATAGACTCCATTGAAATTGGTGTTAGTTTGTCCTCCAGCATTATATCCATATGTATTACCTCCATTAGGATTATTGTTAGTCTGTCCTCCACTATTATAGCCTCCAGCATACCCCTTATTACTCATCATAGCAGATTCATTACCTTTAACAAATACCTTTTTCCGTTAACTCTCTGAATCTCCACATTGACTATCATAGCATAAGTTTGGACCAGATTAGGCAAGGGTCGAGTCATGCGGACCTGATTCTTGGCATTCTCATAAGACTCATTTAATCCTGTGAGAAACTGATACAACTTCTGTATCTGATAGTGCTCTACATGTTTCCTAGATTCAGCACAACCACAAGTAGGTGGAGGAGTTAAAGTTTCATACTCATCCCATGATTCTCTCAGTTTAGTGTAGTACATAGACACAAAGGATATGCCTTAGATTAATGTGGCAATTTCCTTGTACAAATAACAAGCCCTAGATGCATTATCCTTATCAAATCTCTCCTTAAGATCCTCCCACGCTATGTAGGCGTCGGAAGCATAGATCACTGAACTAATTAAACTTGGTGAAACCGTGTTCATTATCCAAGCAAGTATAATAACATTGCATCTATCCCATAGGTCATGTAAACTAGTATCACAACTGTTTTTTCTACAAGTACCTAGAACAAACCCTAGCTTGTTTTTACCATGCAATACAATTTTCATAGATCTACTCAAAATAGAATAGTTTTCTGAACCTTGAAGCTGAATCAAAATTAGAACATAACCTTGAGTATCCGATGGGTGAATGTAGAGAGGATGATTGTAATCGATGAGTTCTGTAGACATCGACGCAGCAACAAGTGAGCCAACTATATCTTCATTGATCGACATTGTCACAGCAACAAGCACTTCACCAGAAATTCTTACAATTTTATAACAATCACACAGACTTAGGCACAATTTGACCTCGATTCAAACAGAAAATCAAAAAATCCCAAACCTAGGTCGAGCAAAGAGACTTCTGTTTTGAAAAAATGACTCGATCAAATTGATAAGCGGATGATTTGATATAGCTGAACAATTCAAGCTTTCTCACGGCTGAGCTTAAGGAAATCGAGCACCAAGCTCTGATACCATGTTAAGGAGCTACATCCATGGAGAATGAAGTTTCTAGAAGAAGAAGAGACGAAGAAGAAGCTTTGTTATTAGTCGGTTGAGCAAAAGAAAGGAAATGAAAATATAGTTGTACAGTATCACCGACTAATTACTGTATTTATACTATCACTAACTACCTAATTACACGTAGTTACAACTAATTATACTTCACTAATAAATAGTTGGGCCCCACTATACTCAACAAACACCGCAGGCGTCCTTTTAAAGTATTATCCAAAATAAAAAGGTAGAAATATCTATTGAAATTTTTAAATCCACACGCCCAAATACATATAGCAACAAGTACATAAATAATTTCAAAAGACAAGTAAAATAAAATAAGTTTGCTTACGCAATTTTGATAGTCAAACTATGTTTGTAAAATAGTTTTATTCTGATTGGTAATGCTTTGTCAAGTTTGTGTGAGACACAAGAGATGTTTACTTGTTTTTTTGTTTTTCTTTCCGAACAGTAGATGGTTCATAAATATGTCTTTGACATTGTAACGTTTGCTCCAAATTTATTTACTCTTTTGGGAGTTTCAAAAACATTATGTATATTTCATTGTCAATTATGAAAATGACATGGAAACATTCATCGCATGCAGGCAATAATCAAACTTACATTGTATGAGTTCACATGAAAAAGCCTAAAAATGTCACTTAATTTTTAGAAATGGCTTATCCATACCATCCGTTAAAAAAATGCTCATTTCATGTCACTGCCGTTACACCTTTGGCTTACCTATGCTACTCACCGTTAATTTTTTTTTTTTAAATTAAAAAATAAAAATTGTCCTGTTAGTTCAATAATGGCATAGGTGAGCCAAAGGTGTAACGGCAGTGGCATGAAATGAACATTTTTTTAACGGATGACATGGATAGGCCATTTCTAAAAGTTGAGTGGCATTTTTAAGCCTTTTCCGTATTATCTGATAAAATTTTCTTGTACAATATAGGCCATCAAATATCTACTTAATATGAATTATTTTATTATATTAATTAGTGTGAAACACAATCTTATAAACTTGCCCATTTTCCAGATTCAGTTTGACTAATTTGATCTGATTACTGCATATTCCATATTTGATTTCCTTCACCAAAACAATTATTTTTGGTGAAGGATTCTAACTTTTCCAGTCAGTACCAAGTGTTACTCCTATTTAATTGGTCTTGAACCTTTGGGTTGAGCTTCTTGCTTTGCGCTGTTGAATGTATATAATTTCGCTTAAGAAAGCGCCCTCGTTCTAATACTTTTGCATTTCTTGCCTGAGATGGAGTAATTTTATTAAATGGCATACCACATTGGGGATGTGTTATGTATAGATCCATGTTACAATATTAACCACTTAAACAACCCATTTCTAGCCATTTTTTCGAAAAATAGTATACCAGATGGGGACTTCTTCTTTTTTTTTGGGGGGGAGGGGGGATGGGCGAAGCTACATGTTATAAAGGATGGTCAACTGACCACCATTCATCGAAAAATTACAGTGCATATATAAGTAACATATTAGATTTTAAAGGTATATAATATATTAAATACTCTTTCTCGGAGAATGTTTTCCAGTTTTTTAAAGTTTGAACACCCTTGAGTTGGGTGGGGGGGAGGGGGGAGGTGAAAAAAGAAAGAAAATTTCTGGCCAACTTTATTAAATGTTCTATCAAATTGAGGATGTTCTTATATCCATAGTTAAGCCTATGTGACCTTTTATTGCTAATAATGAAAACAATTTATGTTTTGCAGTACAAAGAAAATTCTGCCCTTGCATGCATGTGACTTTAATTTGTTTCTCTCTATATCAGAGCAGAGAAGAATAGTAATTAGAAATTTTGGGATATTAATGTAAAAAGTCATGTGTGATTAATTATCTAGGGTGTATATAGGTCGGGTTGGTTCGGATTTTTCAATTACCAAATCAAATCAATAGTGTCGGATTTTTAAATCTACAAACCAAACCAACAAAATCGAATTTTTCAATCTCAATTTTTCTAGATTTTTTTATTTTTCTTTTGGGTTTTCGGATTTTTTTGCGGTAACAATATGTTAGACATTCTCTTGAGATGGATGTGATATATTAACTAATTCTGTACTTTAAGACAAAACTTCAACGTAGCAGTTTTTTAATCTCCGATTTTGATGGCTTCATGTGGAAGAGAAAGGAGTATGTAAACAAAGAATTCAATATTTATATATTGTTATAAATAGAACTCTATTTAGAGTGAATATCTATCTTTTAAAGAGTTCTACTTTGTGGCT
>ML343948.1:0-23875 GCA_005239505.1 Nicotiana paniculata | reverse complement strand
TACCACTTCTGGTGGTTAACAAAACTTAGTTACAATGAGATATACGAAACACAACCACTTCCAATGGTTGTATATTTCTTGCAAACTCTGCTGAAATTTAAGTGAATCTAATAATGTTACCCATTTTGTAATCCTTTATTAAGATAATCAAAGAGAAAATAAGTACCAAAAATAGCAACTCTATAAGTATACATAGCCCGCAATTGTTTTCCACAGAAACTAGTGGGGTAATCTCGCCATCATATAATAGATTAAGTAAAATCATTTTTTTTTTCAATTTCACGAGATCTCATCCAAGTAAAATGACATCTACATCATTAGTTGGCTAGAAAGACGTGATTAACATACATGATAAATATATATTTAGAACAAGAAAGTTCATACCTTGGATACTTTCAAAGATTTGCTCGATATGACAGAGTCTCGTGCTGATAACGTGTTATGAAATAACGACTGTAAAGAAATAAACTGAAGGCAAGTATAGATAGAGAGAGAGATTGATGTCTTATTCAATTTTCAAACTTATGTACATAATGAACTGAAATCTCCTTTATTTATAGAAGAAGGAAGTTGTTGTGTAAGCTGCTACTGAAAGCTGTTACTGCAAGCTGCTACTGCAAGCTGCTGTGTAAGTTGCTACTGTAAGCTGCTGTGTAAGCTGCTTGTAAGTTGCTTGTAAGCTGCTACTATACCAGATGTAGATAATCTTCTACGGGGGGTAATGTTTATCCATAACTGAGTACCGAAATAATAAGCTTCTTCAGGAAGCTTATGAACATCCATATATATATTTATAACAAGAACGTATGAATTGCAAGTCATAGTACCAAACCGCTTTTGAAACTTATTTTAATAAGGAAAGAGTTTTAACAATTAGTAAGATTTTAGTTTATTTCAAAGTCTTAAATATTAAAAATATAATTTAAATATAATTTTATTTGATATTAAATTAATTTTAAAAGAAAAAAGGTGAACGACATTTTCTTAAGAGTTTTCATGCTTTTATTTTTGGGGGTACACAAATTTTCTTTATTACCACTTATACATTTCATGCTTTTAATATAGTATAGATTGCAATTAAGTAATCATTATGTGGTAATTGAAAATCAAGGGTTCACATAAATTACTTTCTTTAAATGGGTATTTTTTTTAATAGTTTAATCTTCGCATTTCTAATTATGAAGTTAAATGTATTATTACTTCACATTTTATCTCACTTAGGAGTCGTTTGGTTTGAAAATATGTTATGTTGGGATAAGTTATACTGAGATTAGTTATCATGATATTATTTTTTATCCACTGTTTGGTATATTGTATTAAAAATGGCATGCATGACCTTAGGGCTATTTTTGTGAATTTCACTATTTTGTCCTGGGATAATAATCACCGCATTAATTATCCCACTTACTATGAGATATAAGTTATCCGGTATTAATTTTAATTCCGGAATAACTTATCCCAAATTTAGTAACCAAACAAGATATCAAGTGGTATTAAATTTTTATCTTAATATTATTTTTATTTATCTCTCATACCAAACGACCCCTCTAAGTTATTTATATACTTATTTCACATTTTATTCCACATAAGTAATACGTAGATTCATTTGTAACTTATTACAAGCATTAGTATCAGTTGCCAAATGTTACATTAGTTATGCGGCAATTATTTTTGATGTCATGCCACCAACCTTGTATTATCTTACACGAGATTTTATATTGAAATTGATTCCTCCAACCAGTACCTAACGATCCCTTATTTTATTGTCTTCTCAGTCATTGTTTCGTTCTCTCTTCCCCCCCCCNCCGCCCCTCCCCCCCAAAAAAGAAAAAGAAATGTGAATAGAGGTCTTCATAGTTCGGTTTGGGTCGTTTTTTTTTTCAAAAAAGAAATCAAACCAAGTAAGTTGATTTTTCAAATATTGGAACAAATCAAAACCAATTGAGTCGGTTTTAATCGATTCGATTTTTGTCGGTTTTTGTCGATTTTTCGATTTTTTCGGTTATTTATCGGGTTTTTTCTTAAATATGAGACATAAACTACCAAACACATATTCCGGCGACTAAATTTTCAACATAACACTATCAAATCAATTGCTCTTTGAGAAATTTATCATTTACCAAGATGTATTGATGATAAATGAATAAAATAGTGATGAATAATTTAAGTACTCAATTGAAAATCGATTTATTTTTAGCATGAAATAAATTTTTTTATACTTACCGAAAGAAAATTATCAATCAAACTAGAATGTAAAGGCAAAGAATTAGATTATTAAATAGCAAAAAACTAGACTAAAAATATAAATGACTAATATATACCATGAAATTTTAGAAACTTTATATAAAAAATATACATATATATAGGTGTAATAATAAATTTAAATAGCTACTTTTATAGTCGGTTTGATTCGTTTTTTTTCGATTATTTTTTGATTGAAACCCAAACCAAACCAAATTTGATAGCATTTTAAAATTCAAAACCAAAACCAAACCAAATCTAAAATGTATCAATTTTTTTATCGGTTTGGTTCGATTTTCGATTTGATTCGATTTTTTGGGTTTTTATGAACACCCCTAAATGTGAGTATGAAAATTATAGTGTATCTATTTCTAGTGTAAGTTCAGACGTTATTGCTTTTACTTAGCGAGCATTCTGTTAATAGATTTATTTATTTATTTGTTGGTGCAAGACATGGAGATATCGTAAAGGTGCATTAACTTTAATTTTTGAGTTTGACTAATGTTCATTTACCGTTTACACTAGCTTTCTAATAGGTCGTTCGTTGTTCTCTTAACTTAGCTTTCTAACTAGCCGGAGGTGCTTGTTATATTTTTCGTTTTTACTTAATGATTTGAAACTTGATTTCACTTGCATCAAATTCATAATTTTTATGGTTGGTAACTTGGTATAATAGCCAAGATCCAAAGTTTATGCTCCCTCTAATATGATTGATCAGTGGCGGAGGTAGAGTGTAGGGGCCGGGTTCGGTCGAACCTAGTAACTTTGATTCGAACTATGTGTTTGTCTTATAAAATCTATTAAATATGTATAAATGATTAATTTAGAACCCAGTAACTTTTAACGATTACCCATAAGCTTAAAATCATGGCTCCGCCTCTATGATTGATAATTTCCAATCACATAAATCTTATTCACAGCTAGAGAAACTCAACTTTTTTTAGTTGAAAAAGGAAGCCTTTTGGAAATAGTTTTCTTCATGAACTACAACACCTACATATAAACTTGTGTTATGTCTGACTTATGCTTTACTTTTGGCGAGAGGAGACATAAAGGACTAAGGAAAGATAGCTGCAAAATGGACAACAACCTTCAATTTAGAGAAGAAAGAATCTTTTCATGCAAAACATTTCCTAAAAGTCACCCCTTTTCCCTCCCTTGTTTTCATATAAAATCTTTCTCATTTTCTTTCAATTTCCCACCTCTGAATTCTACTTTGTGCATTTGATAAACCCTTCTACGTACCTTCCTAGAAAAACCATGTCCTTGATCCCGCAGCCTCAAGTTGTTGTCAATGGAGTCCAGAGAATGAGAACTTTCCATTATTATTGGTGTCGTCAATGCCAAAGATCAATCAGGACTACTTCAACAAGCAATCCATCTGAAATATTATGTCCTCGTTGTTTTGGACAAATTCAATATAATCTTGATGTTTCGAGGCGTAGGCTACTCCTTTCGGATGTCAACAGGCTACAACCATCTCCAAATTCGCGCCTTCTTGATGCCTTGGCTCTAATTCTTGATCCATCAATTAGACAACAAAATCTTGATCATGTTGGCGAAAATTATCAGCTTAGACAACATGCTCCAAGCATTCTCCAATTTAGTGGCCCTGAGGAAAATATACTTTCTTTACCAGCAAATAATACTTCCCTGGAATCATCAAATGAAAATGTGGTGGAAGAGTTGATTCAAGAATTAACTCGAAACGATAATCCAGGACCATCTTCGGCCATTGATGCATTGCCAAAAGTTGTACTAACAGATAGGCATTTGGCTAATGACTCTGTTTGTCCTGTTTGTAAGGATGAGTTTGAAGTTGGGAGTGAAGTTAGGGAGCTGCCCTGCAAACATTTTTATCATTCTGAATGCATTTTTCCTTGGCTGGAAAACCATAACACTTGTCCGGTTTGTCGATATCAGCTGCAAGGATTCACTAATAACTATGATGTCCGACAAGGAAATTACATCAATCGTAGAGATACTATAGATGAAGAAGAAGACATGAGGAACCCATGGGGTTTGACTAGGCTTTTGTCTTTGTGGCCTGTCAATTTGCTATCTAGTTGGATACAAAGATACTTCAATTACCCTCTTGACAATACCACCTCTGATTTTCTTGGAGGTGAGATATGGTTTCTACTCCTTTTCTTTTTTTGGAATCCCAGGAAAATCCAAAGCCGGCCTCTGCCCTTTAGGTGAGCACTCTGTGGTGAGCACTTTGTGCGCAGGGTATACTTCCACCGTGTAATGACCTACAAACCACACCCGTGCGACAGGCTCATGGGTTAGTTCATACCCTTTATGGGTATCCGACCCAATAACTTTTTCCAACAAGATTCATATACTTCCTTCATTTGATATCCTAAAAATTCATTTGTTAAAGAATACTTAACTAACCTTCTATCTCACCATCATTAAACCTCGCCTAACGAATTGGCATGACACTTGATCATAAAATATAACTAATGTAAACTGACAGATTAAAAGCTTTTAATACTATTGACGTATTTTGACGTACTATCCCAGGTAATCTACCTTATTTTCCAGCAGATTACTAATTCCATTTGCATAAATTAATCATCTTTTAGATGAGCTGATGGTATAATATATTTTTTTGCATAGTGAAAACTCTTCCAACTATTCTACTGGTGACATAGTATTCTTTGATTTTGGATAGGAATACCATGGTGGAATATATGGCACATTCTTTGACATGAAGGCTGCTGATCAGATCCCTTCTTCCATTGAAGAAACATCACACAGTAATCTCTATTTTTTTTCTTTTTTCACTCTTTAATTTGCTTCATTAGGCAGGTATGTTACAATTTCATCTGACCTCAGAAATGTTTTGTCAAATGGGATCATAAAACTAGGCTTAACAGGTATGCAAACATGAATCCTATAAGAACAAAGTGTAGATATTTTTTACTAACTTTATTTTAACCTATTGCAGGTAAATTATCTTATTTTTTAGGTTACTATCGCAATTATTATAGAAAGTAATGTGTGATTATCTTTTAGGATCCGATAGAATAAATTTTTTTTCTATCAGTGTCTTAAAGCTAAACTCAAGATTAAGATGAGTAAATTTCATGGATGGTCATTCAACTTTGTGTTCATTACCCAAAAGTATCCTTTTTTTCTTTTGTTACACAAAAATTATTTTACTTTGCTCTAGTTATCATAAAAATCACTTTGACCAGATTTTACAATACTTTCACTTGAAAAGTCTATTATACCTTTGACATTATAAATCCTCCAATTTATATAATGCCTTCGATGTTATATACTATATAATGCTGACAAGAATATAAAAAATGTAAAGTACATGACTCCCACAATTTGTAAATATGACTTCTTTGGAAATCTTGGATACTTTGCAATTTATATATACTTTTGTTTGGGAGCCTTAGCGTAACTGATAAAGTTGTTGCCATGTGACCAGGAGGTCACGGGTTCGAGCTGTGGAATCAACCTCTTGCTGAAATGTAGGGTAAAGCTGCGTACAATAGATTATTGTGGTCCGACCCTTCCCCGGACCCAACACATAGCGGAAGCTTAGTGCACCGGAATACCTTTTTTTTTTATATACTTTTGCATGGAAGTTTCTACTGAACTCATTGATGCTAATGACTTTTGATTTCAAGAGCAGCAATCTTTTAAATCTCGGAAGCATTTTCAGACAAAATGATGGGGAAACAAATAGCAGAAAAGAAGGAGAGCTAAAAGTAAATAGACGGACAAATTTGGCCACGAAGCTTTGGATGGTCAAGATTGATTGTCATGAATAGCAACCCTTAACTTCAAACATCAAAACTATGGGATATATATTGCAATGCAAAATGATATATGGAAATCACATTAATTAAAAAGAAAAAGAAAAGAATTGATCAATTTCTATAAAATCAAATTATGGCTTAAGGAACAAGTTAAATCAAATTTCGTGTGTAAAATCTAGTATTCTAATTTTAGTTTCTGTGAAGATTTTTAATGGTTTATCTTTTCAAAGAATGATGGATTGTGCTCATAATATTCATAGATTTGAGTTCGCTCACTTTCTTAATTATTCTACACTTCTTGGCTTAATGAGTTAGTTCATTAATTTGGTTTCTTATTCAAGTATGTAAATATAGCGCAAAAAGTGAGTAAAACATATTAACTCTTTAATTTGTAATTTTTTTAAGTTTTCTATTCATTATGGGCATATCTATTAGTCCTAATCTTAGATTTTTCTATAACAACTGTCCTCCAAATGAAGTAGCAGAAATAAGCTCTTCCATCGTATCATACTATATTATAAGTGTGAAGCCAGAAAGTAGAATCTGAAAGACGAAAATAACCCTAAAAACTTGAATGACAATTTTGCCCTTCATATAAAAAAATGACGTCTATTAAATGATAATTTTGGCTACATTGATTCATACTAATGGAGGATTGTTTCATCTCCAATGGTGAAACTTTTTTTAGTTATGTTGTGCCCTTTTCATATTTTTGCTTTAATTGCTTAAACGTTTTTCCAACTATTATAATAATTAAATGTGGCCTTTTCACATTTTTGTTGCACTATGTAAAGCATAATAAAGTGTTAAATCGCTTATTAATCTTTTTTTTCCTTTTCCCTGTCAGAATAAATTTATCTTTCAAAAAATAATTAAATAAAATTGGATAAATAGACCAATACTTGTCCAGATGCAACTGCTTTCACATTTCAATATTTATTGCAACCCCATTAGAATGCGTATTTAATATTTTGGAGTTTTTTTCAACTTTTAACAGTAACTACCAATGGGAAGGTGAAGTAATATGTACCTGTAAAACCCATGCTAACCTTTTCCAATACCTGCTCAGACATAATAAACGGACAACTAACTTATAACCTATTGTTTTTTCTATCAAGCCATTACTGTCACTTCTTTAAACTTTACTAAATAGTTTATTTACTGTAATATCATTCATTTCTATTTCTTTTTTCCTTTTCCTTTCCCTTTTTGTCTTTTTATTTTTCATTGTATGGTTCGATACTTGATAGCAATATCTCTATTTTGTTACTCGGTGAGGTGTACAGATACACCATCTTATATTGTGCATTTCATCTTCTTTTAACATATATTTCATAAAACATACTCTTTTAGTACAATTTTCATATGGACGTGTGATAAATTAAGTAATTTGACATAATGTAGCTTTTCTTGTGCAGTAACATATTTGCATGAGCTTGCGTTTCATTAGTTTTACTAATGTTATACATATGATTTTTATTTAATTTTTTTCTTTTTTTTTACCGTCACTTATAAATTCATCATAGACAGAAGGAAGCACAGTAAGCCATATACTGGGTACAATTTCAATAACCAAATTACCAAATATTCATGATATCTATGGGTCGAACAATCACTCTTTCTTATTTTCACTCTTCAATATTATCTTTTTATTTCTGTAGAAAGAATAAACTAATAATATTTTAACCCTTACTTATCTCATATATATGATCATTAACTTTCTTTATAGTCATCTTCATATATTTACCTTAGACAAAGGGAAGAAAAATAAATTAAGTTTGAAAGAATTTCAACAAATAATATACTTGATAGTCATACAATTTTAAGGTTAAACAATTTAGTTTTTTTTTTCTCTTCCTTAGAATTGAACTTGAACCTTATTTCTTTTTTGTTTTGATAAATTAAATTTACTGCAATCAGACTAAACTGATCGAATAGGTTCATTATTGATCAATTTGAACTTATATTTTTCCTATTCATCACACATACACACACACACTAAAAAAAGTCATATTGATTGACATCGAATACACATGCAGCACGCGTGTTCAAAAACTAGTAATCAAATAAAGAGAAACTAATCATACATTTTCGTCAAGAAAAGCACTATGTGCAACCATAGAACCCAATATGTAATTTTTCATAACAAATCTAACACGGTAACCTGGAAACTGAAATAACCTATTATTTCCAGTTGAATTGTGTTGATAGTGTAGAAATTATTTACACTGTTTAGTGTATGTAACTTAAACCATCAGCTAACCCAGAGGCCACAATCATTTGAGGCAAATAGTGGTGCTACTTAACTAAGCAGATGCTTCAGAGAATGTACAACATTGTCAACTAATGAAGAAGGGACAATAAGAAAAACAAATGGTTCCAAGTTATGCTGCACATAGTATTTCTCTAGTCCTTGTATGCACAAAAAAACTGGACATTAAATCTTCTCTTTGTTGTTTGACAGAGTAAAAGCTGGATCCACTAATATCACTAAAAAACACTGCTAACAAAAGTGTCAAAAGATGGTAGAACTAAAGGTTTTTTTCTATTAGGCCGGAAAAATTTTCACCTAAAGAAAGTCTAGATTAGCTTCTTCTTTTGGAAATATTGCTTCAAATATAATATTTGCAGCACTGATGCTACAATGCAGACTCCCAAAGACATGATACTGAACCAAGCAACCCGTGCATTTGTTGTTTCACTCACTGCCCGCATTTCTGATTCCCTGAAGGGGCAAAAAGAGTAAAAAGATTAAAGATCGAATGCAAACAAACAAAAATTGTTCTCCATAAGCTATATATACCTGTTCTTCAGGTAAATCAAATTTTCGTGAATGGCCTCCACAGCTCCTTCAAGCTTTCGCAGCTCGAGTTCAATACCCTACAACAGGTAGAAAGTCAAGTAAAATTCTTAGAGCTTTTAGAACAATGGAATTATCAACTTAACAGAACAAGAAAACAGCACCATATATGATCCTTTCCCAGAGTCAATATATAGGCAGGAATATACATTACAGCATGCCAAACATATACCAATGTCAAAAAATACTCGCAAGTGTTCTCTATGCACAGAACCATGCCAAACAAAACACAGAATGACAAGAAAATGCAGGGAAAGATCTATGTTTCATGTGGAACAACAATATTTACTAGTAATTTTTACAACTTCTCGTCTTTTCAAGTAATTTCAAGACTATCACCAATTCAAATAGACTCTGCTTCACTATATGATCTATTATTCATCAACCATCATATATAAAGAAGGAATCATATTATGCCACCGTGTATCATAGTAACTTATTTATCACGAAGCATTGGTTGAATAGATTTTAGAAATTTGCCAGTCTTGCTTTCACTGTCGCTACTCTCCACGATGTTGGATACAAGACACCATCATTGGTTCCCCTATTATACTACTCAATATCTCACCTCTATCTTCTCTTTTCTGGCAACTGATTCCCAATCCTTGGCAGCAATTCCAGTTTTCCAGTCAATGTTAACACTCAGACTCCCGCCTCCTGGATTATCAGCCCAAAAACATGCTAGGTAGTTGCCAGCCTCAGTAGTTGTGAAGGCAAACTGACTATGTGTTATGTTCTCCTTGTGATGAAGGGTGTTCCCATATGGCGAGGTGACCTGCAAAAGTAATAAACAAGTCACATTTTTCAGTCACATGAATCATTTATGTTCTAGCCCCACATACGAGCTAACTGGCTTTCTCAGCTAAATACGTAGCAAATCCTGACTGAGGCTCAAGGGGGCAAAAGAAGGCAAACATACACCACCCCAAAAGCTATTCCTTTTAATGAAGGGCCATCAAAATTCATTATATACAAACCAATGCCACCTGAAATCAAATAACTTCAGATTCCAGCACCCTATTCTACTTCGTGTGTACGTGTGAGTTTTTGCTTTGGTTGTCATCAAAATGTAGTGAAACAAGATACAATGTGCAGCTTTTTATTTTATATTTCTAGCATTACTGGACCGGCATTGTGAACATACAGAGATGGACTTCTCTGTACGTAAAAAAGAATAAGCACGTGATATAATTTCAACAGTAACTTAAAAGTTACACCGACCAAATTAAGAATACACTTTGATATAGCCTTTATAACTATGTTTTTGAATGGATGGCAAAAGGTTGCAAGAAGAAACTAATTCCAATAACGGATAACCTTCTGTCTACTTAATTATGGGGAAATACATGCTCTTGGTTCACCATTTTGCAAAAGCCCTAAAAGTGTTACCTACCAATTTGCCATCATAAAGTTTTAGCTGTAATAACACTCAATGTTAGACATCACTATTCACATATTTGCTATGTGTACTGGTTTCTGCTCTCTCTCACAACCGTCTAGAGACACAATGATTTTCTCTACTTTCTCCACACCAACTACTATATATCTGTTAATACCCGAAAATTACACAAGGAAATCTATGCACCCACGAGATTCCTATATGTTCAGATGTTTGGGTGTGTTTTGTAGAGAACCGTACTTTTATGCAAGGTGGTATACCTCTTGTATATAGGGCAGAGTAGTCAAAATCGAAAATAAGCGTCAGATTTCATGAAGAAAGCCGCAAATGGAAAAAGAATACACATATGTACGTGTAGTCCGAGACTAATAAATTATAAGCATGAATAACAAATAAATAGACAAGGAAAAAGAATACACATATGTACGGGAAGTGCGGCTTAGATGGTTCGGACACGTGCGAAGGAGAAGTCTAGATGCACCGATTAGGCGGTGTGAGCGGTTGACTTTGGCAGGTACGAGAAGAGACAGAGGGCGGCCTAAGAAGTATTGGGGCGAGGTGATCAGGCATGACATGGCGCGGCTTCAGATTTCCGAGGACATGGCTCTTGATAGGAACATGTAGAGGTCGAGCATTAGGGTGGTAGGCTAGGGGGTAGTCGAGATTTCTTCCCTTTTGTACCGGGTAGTCTGATAGAGTTTTGTTTAGGTTTGTTAGCGGTCTATGTTGTGTTCACATTGTTGTTTTGCATAGTTTTGTGTTATTGTCCTTTCACTTATTCGTTGTTGTTATTTTCTTTCCGACATCTTTTGTGTTACATGCCTTTTCTTTTGTTTCTTTTATGATATTATTGTCTCTCCTGTTGAGCCGAGAGTCTCCCGGAAACAGCCTCTCTACCCTCTTCGGGGTAGGGGTAAGGTCTGCGTACACCCTACTCTCCCCAGACCCCACTAGTGGGATTTTACAGGGTATGTTGTTGTTGTTGTTGTATAGACAAGGAAATTGAAAAAATATTACGACAAAATGAACTATCAATTGTTTACCGTCGTCTTTTTAGGATTACGCTCATTCGTAAGGAAATGTATATCTTAGATCCTTGATGACGACAATGAAGCGCCCGCTAAGTGAGGCAAAGCGCTCAACATGTTAAGATAATGGAATTGAAGCTAAAATGCGTGAAATAAACTCTTATACTGAATGATGAATAGTGTGATAGTATTGAATGCTTTTGAAGTTTATGAAACCAACGGTATCCATGCTTGAAGTGTCAATCTTAATTCTCCAAAGTCGCATCTTATTTATGATATGTGGGCAGTGATTGAGGAAGTGAAGAAAATTCGATTTTTTTTTATATAATTCAAGGAAATTTTTTATACATCTTTGCATTGTATAGCACGTTCATCAGTTCCAAAATAATATCATGAATCATGGCTTCGAGGTGAAAAAAATGTCATTTGAAGACTTGCTCCGAACGAAGATAGAGAGATTTTATCGAATAGAATCAAATGCTTCCAAACATACTTTAATAATTCATATATTTGAAGCAACTGCCTATGGAGCATTTTGTAATGGGAATGGTTATTTTAATGAGCCTCATGTGATTGAGGTTATCATGTGTGAGGAGCCTCTTTCTTGGTGGGCTCATAGTGTCTCGGCTCCACTTTTGCAAAGCTTGGTGTACAAGTTTTAGCAACTGGCTTCTTTCTCTTGTTGTGAAAGGAGTTGGAGCACTTATTTGATTCACAACATTAAGAAAAAAAATCAGCCACTTCAAGAGCCAAAGAAAGATGTAGTCTTTGTGCATTAAAATGTACATTTTCCCTTCTCAAAAAAATGTACATTTTCTCTCTTGCAATAAAAGGATCCATATATGTGTGGTCCAAGCAAGTATTGTGATTTGGGTATGTCTAGATCTCCTTGATTTGATATTTACTTTAGTAATTTATTTAGTATGATAAGTTTTTCTTTTTCAAAACCTTCTAAAATTTCTATTCATTTTCATTTCGACGTTGCTTTAGGTGGAGATTCTTTTGATATTTTCGAGATTGCCAATGATTTAATTGAACCATCAAAAGGTGAAATTCAATTAGATGCTGTTGTCTTTGGAAATTAATATGAAGATTTAAAGGAGTTGAAGAGAAAGAGAAATAAGGCTATGAGTAGAAAATAAGTTTATAATCTGAATATGCTTTTCAGTTTTTTATAGTTCAAAAGTTCATTGTTCTTGGGGGTTACTGAATTTCTATTTTGGTTTGGTGGTCATGTAATTGACCGATTTTTGAATGCCAAATTGTAAGTTATGAAACAATCAGACAAGTGTGTCTTTGTTTTTGTTTATGTCAATAAAATCTTATATATTAAGATTTCATATTTCACTTTACTTGTCTTATTTTTCATTGCCACTACAAGTTACATATTTTCCTTTGTTTTAATTAACAAAGACAAACATGGAGCAAGATCAAGAGTTACACGCTTCTTGGAAAAAGTAAGTTTTCTTTCTCATTATGTCTAATATCTAATTATCTTAATTTTCTTTTTGATAACTGTGGTGTCTAGTTTTCTTTCACTTTATGTCTAATTATCTTAATTGTCTTTTTGATAACTGTGGTGTCCGGGCTAGCTTGCGTGCACCTTGACTAATTCCACGAGGTACCTGCTACCTCCCTCCAGCAACAAGAATCGGGAAACTCTGTCCACCAAGACTTGGACAGACAGGAAGAAATTACCTAGTGTTTTTGCCTCCATTGCTATTTGAACTTGAGAGCTCACAGTTCTCTACCCACATCACTAACCACTAGGTCACATTCTTGGGTGCTATTTTATTTATATTTGTTATATTTTAATGTGGTTTTAACATCTAGTTTGCTGCTTTATAGTATAAATTGCAGGAGAATGAAAAAAAATCTTGCGATAACTCCTCAGAATAATAGATTGAATGACTCACCACCAACATCACAAAAAAAGGATTGAATTACTGTAGTCTACAAGCTACATGTAAGTTTTTCATATAATATTTCACATAACTCTATTTTTAAAAATTTTGAATTACTTTAGCCGAATCCCAACACCCCTCTTTATCTGGATTCATATCCCGAATTTTAAGATTTAGATTATAACGAATCCGAGCTTTAAATCCCCACCTGTATGGGGTACCCGCAACTCGCACCCCCTAATTTTAGAATTTAGATTATGATCATTCCGACCTTTAGATCCACACTCATATCGGGCACCTCATAACCTGAGCAACATAGCATCCCCCCTCCCTTTATTCTTCTTCTTCGTCCCCCCACCCTCCAGTAACCCACTCCCTTCATCACCAGTGCAGAACGCCATTTAACCATCACAAAGCCACTACAGATTCACCTCAAACTTCAACACTCACCACCGCAAAACAATACCCACTCATAGCCATTACACCACCCGTTTTCTCTAATGACACCATAGTACACAGAAAGCCACCATTACTTTCCCCAACTCCCTTACTGATATGAATCAAGGAGCATCAAGGCCTTTCACTAGAAGTCAAGCTAAGGAGTTCAAGAACTCGCAAGGAGTAATCGTGAAGATAGAGGCATTAGAAGACTTTCGAAAGACACCTATGGGAGTTTACAATTGTGCAAGTGGAATCCAAGGAGGAAGATAAAGAATCAAAGGAAAAATTGGCAAACAAGGATCAGATAGAAGCTGCTGGATCTGAAAAAATCATGATCGTGAAGATAGCTGAAATTCGCTGGTGACGTCTAACTAGGCAGAATTTTGTAACTAAAAGTTCCAATCTGTTTAAGAGCCTAATTAGGGGTATTTAGCTCAATGTTAGCCTAATCTTTAGTCTTTCTTGCAGGATTTAGACTTTGATGATAATAGAACTCTCTTGTGAGAATTGGACTATGTCTTTGTTGCTTGAAAACTACGGTGGAGCTTGCTTGAGGTGTCATTCCTCTCAAGGGTTTCATATAGACTAGGTGCAACTTTGATTTTTTAATAGAAGGTAAGTGGTTCCTTTTACCATTTATTATCTATTAGAATCAGGTTTGCATCTAATTTCAATCTTCTTCCTCCCTTTTCTATTTCTATTTTGCATTTGTGTTTTCATGCTTTTATCACCTATATAAAATGACCCCTCAAATGATCAAAGACCCTCACCTTCAACACCGGAGAACATGGCCGCAAAAACTTTCCAGCAACTACGACTTCTTTCTTTTCTACCACACTAGCTCTTCTTCTCTGTTAAAAACAAGGACCTCTTTCGACCCTTGAACACTTTTAGACCACAAAAAAACTGACCACCATTGGAGAACCTTGTTGGAAAATAGTTTCCAGGGACAAGTTTCTCGCTTATCACCTCCTCTATTCTGCCCTCCTCTCAAAGCAAAACCAAAATATAGCACCTAAACATATACTTCTCTAAGAATCTCCAAGTGAGTGAAGATCGGAAAAAGTGAAGCCTCACCAAGCTTTATTGGAAATCCTCCAACTGTCAACAAACACCCACCCTTTGCATTTCATCTCTTTTTGCCTTTTGTTCCAGACAGTGAACTGTCACCTTCACCATCATTGAAAAAGAACCTAACGGGAAAATCCCACCGGAGATTAATCAAATAGTCTATCTCTTTTCATTCTTCTTTCTCCCGTTTTGTGTCTCACCAATTTTTTTTTGAAGGAATGTGAAAAGTTTTGGAAAAAAGAAAGAGAAGGAGCATCACTTAAGCTTTTTACGCTCTCAAATGCAAGTGTAAAACACACGATTTGCCATGTCAGCATGAGGTGTTCATGTGACACAGCTCGGTCAAGCAGAGATGTCTATCCGGTTACTAGCTAAGTTGGAGTATCAACCTGACAAATCGTACCAAGTTGAGGGGCTATCTAGGTATTTGGCCAAAATATTATTTTACTAAATCAATGAAATATGCAAAATGCAAATGTTGCATTCTAGACCAATGTCATCTCCACTAGTCCTTCACTGGGCATTATAATTACATTAGAATACTTCCATTCAAGGAATAAAATAGAAGAACAAACTAGTCATTTCCAGCGAAAATATGATTGATTTTGGCTTTAGGCTAATCCTGAACAATGATTCTAATCTGACTACTTTCATTTCTTTTAAAGATAATAACAAGAGAGAGCTTTTGTCAGTTTCGTCTTTTCATCTACTAGAAAGGAAACAATATCCACTTTTTGATTCTCTAAATTTATCAATGTTCTTCATCATGAATAAATTAGCCTAGAGTCCGAAGTGCAGAGTTGAGATGCCAAAACACTGCATACATTGCTTGGTAAACTCATCAATGTGAAAACAAAACTTTATTTTCACACTCAACCAAATAACGGGAAGTGCAATCTTAAGCTCACATCAGTAGAGACCCACTTATTAATCTCAGGCTCCCGCAGGTTCAGAAAACAATTTTTTAAAGATTAGCACTGGAATTAAGTCTGCGCAAAATCTCCATAACCCAAAAAATGATAAACCATTATGTCAATCTAGACTGTTATATATAAAAGCAAAAAACTAGCAGATGGATGTCTCGTCACTTAAGTGGAAAAGAGCAATTAAACCAATCTTATTGAATAGATAATCATTTTTAGTCATGTCAACCAAACGAATGCCTTCGTATAAATACTGGGTTTAAAACCAAATCGGCAAGGCACCTTCACTCACACATTAACCAGAAACTCACTAGGCAAGATCCTGTAATCAGCTGGAATTTCACTTAGACACTCTTAACAGATATAATAAGTTCACACTCCAATCTTAACCCATCATTCAACAGAAACCATTATTCCAGCTCATCCTAGGGATAACAATTGAAAGGTAACATTTCTTATAGCTTAAAATCCTGAAGCTTGGAATATCTGAAATATTCAATCTATCACAAATATCCAATTGAATATATCAAATGAAGATTCCAAAAGAATTTTAGAGCAAAAAGTAGAAAGGCAATGCATACCCTAGCGGAAATGGTGGGGGTGGGGTGGACATGATCGTCGGAGATGACAACGTAATCGGCCAAAACGACAACGTTGTTGTGGAGTTCTTCGGAAACGCACTTTGTACCACTCGCCGGCAGACTCAACCATATTGCTTCCCCCTTCTTCTGCGATAAACACACGACCATCAACAACACCGCAAAGTACATAAACTGTCGCACGTTGCCACTGTCCCCCATCATCTCCTAATCCTTACTTTAGATTCTGGATTGTTATAACTCTCCGATCTTCCAAATTGAATCTCCCCTGGGGCTTACGAAATCGAACAAGCCTTGTTTTTTTACTTGACTTGAACTTCGTTTTTCTATTATTTTATTTTATTTTATATGCAAAGTTATTAGTACTAATAGTTTTTAATATTAATTCATTTTTAATTGATAATAGAGCTATTATGATCCAAAAGCAGGGGCTTGGACAAATGGAAGAACGTATCTAGTGTTTTTTTTGGGTGAAAACTCACTTTATTTATTATAATATAACATTATATGGTTGCACCATATAATGAAAAGTCAAGTACAGTATAATAGTTATAATTCACTTATTGTTTATCATAATTTAATTCCAATATAGTTTTTAATGTCATGTTTGATTATACTAGTGTAATTGTATATTTTAATATTTTTTTAATTTTAAATTAAAACTAATCATAAAAAAACACTGTTTTCAGATAAACATAATGATAAGTTTTATTGTGTGACAAGTATATGCGTGATTAAGAAATATTTAAGATAAAAAGATAGAATTTAAAAAGTCATATGATAATTATACCATGTAATTACCACCAATTCTTTGTTCCTTTGAATATTGAAAAGTGTCATTGTTCCCTTTCAACCAACATGAAATAGGGAATAATTAACATGTAATTTAACTAAGCTTTTGGTTGTGTTGTATGTATGCTTACTAGCATCGGGTAAAGACATTAAGACAGGCTTCACACCATTATTATGTCATCTCAATACTCGTCTCATCGAATCATAAGCTCTAATATCAGTTGTAAATCTAAAGTAATCCAAAAATACTCTTAATATGGTGTAATAACGAATAATATAAATATGAAACTTTTATTCGCACACCAAATATGTGTAACTTTTCGTCCAAAATTCTCTTGTTGCTATGATAAGTTAATAGGCAATAATATATTTTATAAGGTTTGTCTCGAGATGACCATTAACTTGAAAATTTTGTTTCATTGTTAAAAATATAAGTTATGAACAAGTTAATTAAGATCTTTCTAACTAATTTAAATATATCTTACATTATCATAAATTTTAACATATGATAGCATGTTAGTCATTATTTTTTACCAGATTACGAATTAATATTTGTCAAGGGATTTTCTTTTGGGGAAAATAAAAAAAAATTATTAATCACCACGAAGAACAAAGTATAGCTAAAAAGGAAGTGAATTACAATCTCTCTCCTATCTGCTCTAGAATGTACATATCCCTACACCTTTACTTGTAAAGTTCCTCTATCCATGTTCGATCTTTGTGTAGTCTGTCTCTATATACTCTCTCCATAACTCAGTATCTACATTCCTGCTTAATTTTCTTGATGAGAAGTTGTGGTCCGGAGATTTTCCTACACCATAAGGCTTTATTTCGAATCCTCCATATGCCATACACTAAAGCTGCTTCTATTTCTAGCACAAAAGATCTTTTAATCTTCCATTTAACATTTCTTGTTACTCTCCTTCACAATCTCCGCATTTATGTGTTCCTTACCTTTGTCTTCAACAATTGCAAATTTTCCTGGAAGCATATCTTGGAAAAATGACATTCAAACATCAAGTGAGACTGTTTCATTCTGACTTCCACGCATAAGGCATTCTGTGTCTTGGCATATACCCCTCTTGCCCAGTATTTCCTTAGTCAATAGCTTAATGTACATAGCTAATCACCAATTAAGCTATGTTTTGGTATATTCATGTTATTCCATATCCATCTTCTACCTGGCCAGTCTTTAGAGTTACTTTTCAACCAGTTATTACCTTTCAGCCAGTTGTATCCACTTGTAATTGTATACTTTCCATTGTGTTTTAACCATCCATTTTGATTGTATCCTATCTTAAATCTATTTTTCAGTCACATAACCTCTTTCAATACCAACAAATATCTTGAGGGCATGTGTGTCCACCAATCCCCACCCTTCAAGTATATGTGATCAATCAATTTTACCCATAGGTTATCCTCCTTCTGAGCTACATTCTACACATATTTAGCATTTGCTGCTTCATTTCACATCACACGGTCCTTGATCCCTAATCCTCCTTTATTAGTTGGTTTGGTCACTGAGTCCAATGCCACCAAAGGAGTTCTGTTTGTCTCCACTATTCTATCCCATAAGAAATTTTTGCAAATAGATGTTATTCTCTTCAGGTTGTTTTAGGGAGCAAAAATATGAACGCCCAGTATCGTAGGGATTCTCGATGAGAATGGAGAACTATTCAATCGATAAAAAGGTGTTGATACAGTTATCCATACAGTTATTCCTCCAAAAGAGAGAAAAAATCGAGGGCATGCTTCACTTCCTAAGTCCATTCATTAACATGTAATGTAACTAAACTTTTGGTTGTGTTGTATGTATGCTACTAGCACCGGGTAAATACAGTAAGTCAGGCTTTACACCATCATTATGTCATCTCAATACTCGTCTCATTGAATCATAAGCTCTAATATTAATTATAAATCTAAAGTAATACAAAAATACTCTTAATATGGTGTAATAACGAATAATGTAAATATGAAACTTTTGTTCGCACACCAAATATGTGTAACTTTTCGTCCAACGTTCTCTTGTTGCTATGACAAATTAATAGGCAATAATATACGTTATAAGGTTTGTCTCGAGATGACCATCAACTTATTTTTTTTTTATTGCTAAAAATATAAGTTATGAACAAGTTAATTAAGATCTTTCTAACAAATTTAAATATATCTTACATTATCATAAATTTTAACATATGATAGCATGTTAGTCATTATTTTTTACCAGATTACAAATTTATTTGCCAAGAGATTTTTTTGGGGAAAATAAAAAAATATTATTAATCACCACGAAGAACAAAGTATAGCTAAAAAGGAAACAAATTACAATCACTCTTCTATCTGCTCTAGAATGTACATATCCTTACACCTTTACTTGTAAAGTTCCTCTATCCATGTTCTATCTTTGTGTAGTCTGCCTCTATATACTCTCTCCATAACTCAGTATCTACATTCCTGCTTAATTTGCTTGATGAGAAGTTGTGGTCCGAAAACTTTCCTATACCATAAGGCTTTATTTCGAATCCTCCATATGCCATACACTAAAGCTGCTACTACTGCTAGCACAAAAGCTCTTTTAGTCTTCCCTTTTACATTTCTTGTTACTCTCCTCCACAATCTCCGCATTTATGTGTTCCTTACCTTTGTCTTAAACGATAGCAAATTTTACTGGAATCATGTCTTGGAAAAATGACATTCAAACATCAAGTGAGACTATTTCATTCTGACTTCCCCGCATGAGGCATTCTGTGTCTTGGCATATACCCCTCTTGCCCAGTATTTCCTTAGTCAATAGCTTCATGTACATAGCTAACTATCAAATTAAGCTATGTTTTTGTATATTCATGTTATTCCCTATCCATCTTCTACCTGGCCAGTCTTTAGAGTTACTTTTTAACCAGTTATTACCTTTCAGCCAGTTGTATCCACTTGTAACTGTATACTTTTCATTGTGTTTTAACCATCCATTTTGAGTGTATCCTATCTCAAATCTATTTTTTAGTCACATATCTTCTTCCAATACCAACAACTATCTTGAGGGCATGTGTTTCCATCAATCCCCACCCTTTAAGTATATGTGGTCAATCAATTTTACCCACATGTTATCCTCCTTCTGAGCTATATTCTACACATATTTAGCATTTGCTGCTTCATTTCACATCACACGGTCCTTGATCCCTAATCCTCCTTTCTTTGTTGGTCTGGTCACTAAGTCCAATGCCACCAAAGGAGTTTTGTTTGTCTCCACTTTTCCATCCCATAAGAAATATTTGCAAATAACTGTTATTCTCTTCAAGATTGTCTTAGGGAGCAAAAATATAAATGCCCAGTATCTTAGGGATTTCTCGATGAAAATGGAGAACTATTCAATCGATAAAAAGGTGTTGATACAGTTATCCATATGGTTATTCCTCCAAAAGAGAGAAAAAATCGAGGGCATGCTTCACTTCCTAAGTCCATTCATTAACATGTAATGTAACTAAGCTTTTGGTTGTGTTGTATGTATGCTTCCTAGTCAGGCTTCACACCATCATTATGTCATCTCAATACTCGTCTCATCGAATCATAATGTCACGACCCAAAATCCTAACTTAGGTCGTGATGGTGACCAACATCGGGGTCAGGTAAGCCAACACTCAATTTACTAAGGGTTCTTTCTTATTTGATTAAATATTTCAACATATACTCAGTTTTTAAAGCTTAAAACATAAATCTACAAGGATAATTAGCCAGTTTTAATCAAAAGCGGTCATGAGGAGGCGTGAGCCAATATATATACAGACCCGTAATTCATAATAACTACCACGTGTGTGCCAGGAACTAGTGTCACAAGTCCTACGGGCATACTAACAGAATGTACAAAAGATATAATATACAGTCCCACTGTCTGAAAGAAATAGACGGGAAATAAGCAAAAGAAACTCCATGGTGCTGCCGGATATTGCCAGGAGAAAGCAGCTCACCGTGAAGTCAGGTCCGTCTATAATCAGAATCAAGCTCCGGTCTGACAACCAGATGCACCAGCCTCAGAACCTGTACAATTAAGTACAGAAGCGTAACATGAGTACATAAATATATATGTACCCAATGAATATCCCGCCTAATCTCGAAGAATTGAAGTAGTGACGAGAGGTCGACTTGACACTCACTAAGGTCCAACAATATAATTTAACAGAATATGATGAAAACGGTAGGCATGTAAAGGTAGTGAAGCAGCAAATATATATAAGGCACTGAAATCCAAGTAAATACTGGAAGTAAATAAACAATTACTACTTCATCTTTCCCCAAATATCTGTCAAATCAATATCCATGAATTCAGTAACAATAATCATGCACATAAGGACAGCGGGCCTGAGCCATAAGATAATCATATCTGTGCACTGCCGAGGGTCGAACGACCCGAACCATAAGTTCACTTTGCCATAAAGTAGTCACATCTATGCACTGCCGAGGATCGAATGGCCCGAACCATAAGTGCATCTTTGCCATAAAGTAATCATATCTATGCACTGTCGAGGATCGAACGGCCCGAACCATAAGTGCATATTTCAATCCGCCGTGGCGTACGGCCTGCTCCCATGAGAGTGGAGGAAATCACACTCTGCTCGCGGAATGTAAATTGTGAGGCGGTCACATGCACACACAATATTCCTTTTTAAATTACTTTTCAGTGAACAATTCCTTAAAATTTCTCAAATTCCATGATCTCAGGGAAATAAGCCGCATGTAACATTTAATTCATTAATCATGTAGTTCATTTCAAGGAACACACAAGGCATGATGTGGGCCTAACTAACCGGACATAATAATAATAGCCGCTACGTACGGACTCTCGTCACTTTGTACGTACGTAGCCCCCACAAATATCACACATAGCATTTAAAACACCTACGGGGACAGTTCCCTCTTACGAGGTTAGAAAGGAGACTCACCTCGCGTCGCACCTACTCCCCGGGTCAAGAATGTACCCGAAACTCCAAACTCGTCACCCAAAGGACTCGAAGCTAACCAAACGTTACGTAAATATATCAAATTATACTCAAAGCATGGAAGTCTCCTATTATTTAGTCAAATTCATTATTATTGAAGAAATTCCAAAATCCAATCCCGGGCCCGCATGCTCGGATTTCAAAAATTCTCGAAGGAACACTCACCCATAACCTAAGGATCATTAATATATGATTTTTGTATGATTTCATAGCCAATTCACGGGTAATTCTCTAAATTCTCGAAAGTCCTAGGTTACTACCCAATTCCTTAATTTTTCACTAATTAGGTAGTTAAATTCAACTAGGAACTCATGCACTAACGAACTTTAGGGAAGAATTTACTTACCTCTCAGTGGCTGGGTCGTGGGGCTCTTTTCTAAGCTCTCAAAATCATCTATGGTTGAAGAAAATGGAGTGAAAATGGGATAATCCCGCACTTAAAGACCTTACTGCCTACAGGGGTTTCCGCACCTGCGACTCGACGACCTCACCTGCGAGCAATAGCTCGCACCTTCAGAAAATGGGACAAGGTCCTGGGCTCGCACCTGCGGGCTGGAGTCCGCTCCTGCGGCTCCGCACCTGCGGGAAGGAGCCCGCACCTGCGAGAACTGGGCAACCCACCTGTGTCACGACCCAAAATCCATAATGTCGTGATGGCGCCGGACATCATCTTAAGGCAAGCCAATCATTAGTTAATCGAAATAGTTTCTGATTTTAACATTTATGAAAAAAAAAACATTCCCTTTCACTTTATTTCATATTAACTACATAAAATTTTGTTAAGTAAAACAATGGCTTAAATATTACCCTTTAGCAAATATATCCCTACACATCCCAGAACCCGGTGTCACAAGTACATGAGCAATTTCTAAGAATTTATACAATCATCACAAAGCCTGCCCGAAATACAAATTGGACTAGGAAATTTAAAATGAAAACAAATACAGAACGAGGGAGACTCTGTCAGCTGCGGATCGCCTCCGGATGATGTAGCTCGCCTAAGTCTCCGAATCCTTCACATTGCTATGAAAGTACCTGTGCAATAAAAATACACATCAAGTGTAGCATGAGTACAAAAACAACGTGTACTCAATAAGTCGCCCGCCTAACCTCAGAGAGGTAGTGACGAGAGGTCGAATTAGACACTCACTAGGGGCCAGCAAATTAATTAACAGTATAAGATTAACACGATAGGCATGTAAAGGTATTAAAGCAACATATATATAAGGCACTGAAATCCAAGTAAATACTCGAAATAAACAAACAGTTACCACTTTCTCATTATTTTTCAAAATATCTTAAATAAACAATTTCCTCTTTGCTTTCCCCCAAATATCATAAATCCACAATTTCCTCTTTATTTCCCCCCAAATATCTTATCACTTCAAAAATCATGAAAAATATTTAACAATTTAGCATGCGAATACGGGATAAGCACAACCGGCCTGAGCCATCATAATAATCATCTCTGTGCACTGCCGAAGGTCGAACGACCCGAACCATAATATTTCTTTCAATCTCGCCATCGCGTACGACCCGCTCCCATGAGAGTGGGGGAAATAACACCCCGCTCGCGGAATATAAATTGCGAAGCGGTCACATGCAATCATGCACAATCAATAGTCCATCCCGACTATGTCGGGAAAACAAATACTCAAGTAAATGACAGATTTCTCTTTTGAAAACCACAAAATAGTATTTAAACCCTTTTTCGAAATTCACTTGCCAAGTTTTTATAATGTTTAATAACATAACCTTATCCAGAAACAGAATTGCCCGCAAAGGAAGTCAATTCTCTTTTTAGATGCTTAAGAAAATAAACTCTAATCTTCTTTAGTCATTCAATT